>CAOLHI010000290.1:600000-754940 GCA_948474755.1 Ctenosaura bakeri
AGCTGCCATCCATTTTATCAATTGTTGCTATTGTTGGGACTTTTGCTTCTTTCTTAGGTGGATTGCTAGATAATAGTCCAGGACATTTCACTAATGGAAGAGAATGTTAAGGGGGTAATCTCTTGATAAAGTAAATTTGTCTCTGTTTTGGAGTGACACGTTCAGGATTTGAATCATATGGTGACACTCTGGATTGGAGCTCAGAAAAGTCACTTTTTTGGATAAGAGTTCCCAGAATCCTTCAACTAGCCTAACCAGTGAGATATATAGTCCATAAAAAGTAACCTTTCCAAGCTCTGCATCTATATGAAAGAAGGGGGATACAGCGTACATCTAAAAGAAACTGAAGATGGTGCTTCAAAAAAAGAAAGTTAGAAGAAAAAGAAGGACTTTCTGGAACAATTTTTTTTAGTCCCTCTCATCAAAGCTGATGTGAAATAGTGAGACTGCTGCCTTCTAGAAGTATCTCTTATGTTCTGCTTATATATTTGTGAAGAAAGCAAATATTATGGGGAAACATGAAATCTTCTGTGCTCTTTGTTCACAAGGAAATGTTGTTGTTGTTGTTGTTATTTGTTGTTGTTGTCTGATTATATAGTACTAAATTTTGATGCACAGGCCCTGATGAAGACTGTCCCCATAATCCAAGGGTGCAAAATTGTGCAGAGGGTAGGGACCATACCCCCTACTTCCCCTGCAGGTCTCATCACTATATTTTGGCATGTCCGAAGTGATGCTTTATCACTTCGACCACCATTTTGGCCAATTTGAGGTTTGAGGAGGACTGGGAGGTAGGGAAAACAAAACACATTTTCAGATTTTTCTTTACAACAGGTGGTTTTCTGTTGATTTTTTTTTTACATGGTGGTCTGGAATTTTAGAAGGGCTTCTGGAGGGGCTGAATTTAGGGGTCCCAGAAATCACATATTGCCTGATCCTGCCATAACCATACACCCAAGGGAAGTCCAAAAATGTAGGCAGCTGTATTGAATCATATCAACCAACCATTTCTAGTGGTTTTTATTTCCACGAAGAACAGGTCTTTGGCAATGCTAATTGTTGGTAAGACCAAGCTCACAACAAATATTTTTGCATTATAACAGGGATAGTTGTTAATTGCTGTGAGGAAAATTCATTTTCTTCTTAGTTATCTTGGGCATGTTACATACCGTCAGCCCCAGAAAACCCCATGATACGTTCTCCTTAAGGTCGCTATAAGCCTGAAATGACTTGAAGGCACACAATAACAACTGTGACAATTGCATGCTAAACTCAACCAGGTCAGAGAAACTTGAAAGAGATGGCAGATGGCACTATCATACCGGCTAATCAAAAAGTTGTTATTTTGACCCTGCAAACCTTCCTTTCTGTACCATTGTTGCCTTTCATCAACACCTCAGAAAAGCAGGTTTTATCCTTAAAACATACTCGAATATGTTGGCCAAAGTCTTATGACTATTTTTTTCCCATGATCCTAATCCCCATTGTGTAATTACTGTAAGCATTTCTTGGTGTTTCAGGCTTAGGCTTACATTTGAAGCATTCTATTTATATGGAAAAACAAAACTGAAAAATTTCTTTCTTCAGTACTGTTGGTGTCACAGAAACTGTAAGAAAGCTAGATATAAGTTTTCAAATAACTCTTGACATTTTGAAAGCAGGTTTAGAAGGTGACACAATATTACCGAATGGAAGGTGTTCTTTATTTCCTCTCTATTTTACTTTCGTAATTTTTTGGATTGCATATTTTCAGTAAATATTATACAGCAGAGTCCCATTTCTGAAGAGGAGATCCCAAGAAAAATACAATAAAAATGAGGTTGCCAATCTACTGACTGTGAGTTTTAAAAATGGTAGTAGCTCTTTTTTTTTAGGACATCTGTCTGCTAAATCTATTGTACTGTATGATTTTATTTTCATTAGGCCTGCCTCCATGGTTGATTGTGAGTTTTAAAACTTGATTGTGAGTTTTAAAAATGCAAATTGTTTAGTAGCTCAATTCATCACACTGTAGCTTTTCATTAGTTAGATTTTGTTAAACTTCTTCCTATTCTCCCCCTGCCCCTCTGTGCAATTCTGCACCACAAAATCCCTATTTGTCTTTTTTGGTTATATCAACAGCGGTGCAAAGGGAAATTATATGCTATTCTTAATCAAACCCTATCAAAATTTTAAACATCCTAAAAAAGAAAACAGCCACAGAATAATTTCAAAGCCATTTTATATATATAAAAATCAATCAACAACAAACAACAATTAAATAATTTCACAACTGGTAAATTATATTTATAGACAAACCATGGAGGCAGGCCTAATGAAAATAAAATCATACAGTAAAATAGATTTAGCAGACAGATGTCCTAAAAAAAAGAGCTACTACCGTTAAACTAAATAAATCAATAGTGGTAAATTTTGAAGTGGAGACCTTCATCATGAGAGTTCATATAACCACACCTGCAAAAAAAGTACAGAAAAGTGGGCACCTGTGTTGATCTGTGGACAATAAACCAGGGTCCTAATACAGCTTGGAATATCTCTTACAACTTCATAAGCAGAGCTCTGATCTTGGATTACCCTTGCTCTCCAAAATGACACATTCCTTACATTTCTGATATCAGAATTCTGATGTGGAGGAAAGTGTAAGGATCAAAAACATGGTGTGGACTGGGCAGTGGTAATTTGGAAACTCAGATCCCAGGACCTCCCAGATCTCAGCCATGTACATGACCAGGATGAGAATTTAGACCAGACACTGAAGAAATCTAACTTCATTATTTTCTCTTTCCTTTCTAAACTCCTGACTGTAGCCTGATAGGGCTTTAGGGCAGGAGCAATGAACTCCACACACCAGCTCTTCAAATAACTGCCCTAAGCTCAAATAACCAAACAGACTTGCTTGGCACCCAAAGGATAGGAAAAGAAGACGTCTGATGGTCAAAATATGGAGAACAGGCGATGACAGAACTTAGGAAGGCGATTTTTGGAAGTCTGTTGCCACCATATTATTTCTACTCAGTTAAGGATGGCTTCAGGGTGTCATTACATTAATTCTACCTAAAAGTAACTTTCCAAGCTTTGATTAATGGAAGGCCCTATCCTCACCTAAGTATAGACATGTGTACAGATTTTATGCACACAGGCTTAATTGTCTGATCGTGGTTCCATTTTTGCAGGGTTTCTGATAGCACCCATGTAGTAAGTATTTGCACATGACTACCCTGTTGCCCATCTCAGGATGAAAAAGGGATGTTGAAAGACACTTTAACTGCAGGACGACACTTTGGCCACTTCCGCACTAGCCTGTTATATCGCTATGATTCCGGCCGGCCCCTCCCGAAACTGCAAGCCCCAGGATTCCATAGGATGTTGCAAGTGGAATCATAGCGATATAACAGGCTAGTGCAGAAGTGGCCCTTGAAAACTGTGTTTGTCTTTTTTGGCTCCTTTAATTATCCCATCCATTCTTATCTTCCTTAATAGAACTTCCATCACCATGATGAATAATAAAGGGGAGAGCGGACAGCCTTGACGGGTACCTTTCCTTATATTTATCAGGTCGGACTTATCTCCATTCATTAATAATTGAGCTTTGCAGTTGAGATATATTTGTTTTATCCAAATTATGAACTTTTCTCCACAGTCAAGTCTTTTTAATAATCCAAATAGAAATTCATGATCCACATTAACAACTTAACTCTTAAAAGTCTTTGTTTGAATCAGTGCGTGTATTCAGCCATGCTTGCAGGGTTCAATGAGAGGCTCCTCTTCTTTACACCTGTGTGGTGAACCAGTGCAATCACTGGACTTCAGCATGTCTAGATTGCCTGTACATATTGAATTTGGCCAGTGCAAATTGTTGGAGAATTTTCTTTCAATTTGATTTTGAAGGTTTTACCAGATTTCACAATTTTCTTCATCATTTGGATGAAAATAACTTGGTCCATTTCTGCACTAGACTGTTATAATGCTATTATTCCGCTTTCAACTTCCTATGGAATCCTGGGGTTTGCAGTTTAGGGAAAGCCTCAAGGCACCTCCCTAAACTGCAAACCCCAGGATTCCATAGGAAGTTGAAAGTGGAATAATAGTGCGATAACAATTTAGTGTGGAAATGGTCTTGGAGGGTTTTTTCCCTTTCAACTGAATATGGGAGCAGTTGAAACTAATAGATTTTTCTGTCTCACCTATAGTTTTGGATCAGAAGATGCAAATTTCCAAATGCTTTTCCAACTGTTACAAACTGAACTCTCTGACAATATTCAGCAGCATAATACTTCTGCGCTACTGTGGTAGATCAGCTGACATGCTTCTGCTTCCTAACCCGTTCTTAGACTAGAAATATTTAGCTCCTGTGCTTTCTTCTTCTCCTTTTTTTGAAAAAAAAATTTACTAACAATGCAGTTTTGCTTTCTCTGTTGACAGAAGAGATTGAGTTATTTCCCCACTGAACTGATTTTGTTGACAGGATGGATTTTGGCTGTTGACAGAACACATTCTGTCAGCATGGTGGACTTGGGCTGTGATTAAACATGTCTTATTGGCAGGATGAATTGAAAGTGTGGGGGACAAAATATAAACAGCCTAATCCATTCTGCTGATAAAACACATTTATCAACTTGATCCATCTGCTTGACAAAACTTTTTCTTGTTGTTGCTTAAAAATGAACATTATTTTTTAAGAAAAAGAAAAGGGGTATAGATTCTTGCTAAGCTGCTTGAAGTCTATGTATTGAAAAACACCAGATAACTCTGTATGCATGTCAGTTTAATGGCTCCCTGCAAAGATCCAGGCTGATCTTGAAAGCTAAGCAGGGTCAACTCTGATTAGTACTTGGGTGAGAGAACACCAATGAATATCAGGTGCTTTAGGCTATATTACAGAGGGAGAAACTAGTAAAACCAATTCTGAGGATACTTTGCCTAAGAAAATCCTATGAAATTAATGGGTTTGCCATAAGTTGACAGGCAACTCAAAGGTGCACACACACTCACACACACATACACACACACTTTTGAAACTAATATTCAGACCACAACATTGTTCCCACTGGTGGAATGTGAAGGATCAAGATGAGTTGCTTGATAATATGCTGCTGATAAATTTGATAATACACTGCTGCTATCTCAAGTAAAAACTTTATGTATTTTTTAAATACTAAACTATGCAAGATTGCTGGTTCAACATGTCTGGAAGCAATAATTGTTCAGATAGCTAGAAACCACTTTGTCTTTTTTAAATGAGATAACTGATAAAGTTGGTGAAGGCAGTAGTAGTTAACTTCATTTGCTGCAATGGGACAACCATGAAAGGGACCAAAGTCATCTTGAGGCAACTCAGAATCATAGAATCATTGGGTTGGAAGGGTCCTCATAGGCCATCCAGTCCAACTTTCTGCTTGGTGCAGGATTTCCAGCTAAAGCATCAACACTAAGTAGCTGTCCAGACTGTTTCTGAAGATGTTCATGGAAGGAGACCTCACCACCTCTCTAGGCAATTGGTTCCATTGCTGAACTGTTCTTGTCATTAATATATTCCTTCTCATGTTGAATCAAAACCTTCTTTCCTGTAGTTTAAAACCATTAGATCTGGTTGTATTCTTTATGGAAGCAGAAAACAAACCTGTACCCTCCTCTATGTGGCAGTCCTAGAGGTATTTAAAGAGTACAAACACGTCATCCCCAGTCTTGTCTTCACCAAGCTGAATATGGCTAGCTCCTTCAATGTTTCTTCATATGTTTTGCTCTCCATACTTATCATCCTTGATGCCCTTCTCTGAACCTTCTGCAATTTGTCTATATTCTTCTTTAAAATTTGAAGTGCCCAGAACTTAACACAGTACTCCAGATGAGGCCTGACCAGTGCAGAATATCATAGGACTATTTTTTCCCCTGAACATGGAAACCGTACTTCTATTAGTGCAGGATAAAATAGCATTAATCTTCATTACTGCAGCATCTCTCTGCTGACTCATGTTCAATTTATGATCAACAATAATCCCAAGGTCCTTTTGGGATGTAATACTGCTGAACCATGTGTTCCTTATCCTCTATCTGGGTATTGGATTTTTGCGGCCTAAATGTAGAATTTTGCATTTGTCTCTTTTGAACTCTGTTTTACTAATTTCTGCCCAATTTTCTTGCTTATCAAGGTCCTTTCAAATTCTGTTCCTATCTTTCAACATATTAGCCACCTGTCCCAGTTTTGTGTCATCTGCAAACTAAAGATTCCCTCTCTCCCATCACCTAAGTCATTGATAAATATGTTTAAGAGCAATGGCGCTTAGACAGAACCCTGAGGCACTCCATTTGAGATCTCCTTCCAGTTTGAAGTACAGACATTGATGAAAACTCTTTGAGCATGGTTTTCCAACCAATTATGGATCAATCTAACAGTGTTACCATCTATTCTACATTTAATCAGTTTGCTAATCAAAATATTATGGGGGAACCTTACCAAATGCTTTCCTGAAATCCATATAAATGACATTCACAGCATTCCCACCATCTGTTAAACTAATGACCATATTGAACCATATGTCTTCTCCACCCATCTCCAAAGCTATGAAAGTAACTAAGAGTTTGACTAAAAATGTAAAATTATCTCATTGAGTTACAGTCATAATGTAATACACCGATACCTTTGTACCTGAGGAAAGGATCCAATATGTAATTAATTGTTCATAACTAGTTACTTCCAAACTTTGCCTCGGAAAGGTATAATGGTGTCTAGATTGTGGAACTCTTTGCCCCTCAAGTCTCATCTCTCCTTGCTCCTTTTACTTATATAAGAAAAGGTATACAGGTAGAATTGCATATACTCCAACTGCTCCACGTTGGAGGGGACACTTCCAATTAATACTCTTGCCATCCCACTTTCCCAGTTGCTGTTAAAATATTCCTGTTTTCTTGTCCTCTTCCCAGTTTCCCTTCTGGGCTCAGCTTACTTCCATTACTGCAAACTGAGTTCCAAAACAGTTTCCACTTCTCTAACTCAGCAGTGGGAAGAGGAGACAAGAAGACAGAATTTTGCCCTTCCCAGTACCCTCAGACAAAAGCAAAATTCTGCAGCTTCTCCTAGCTCCCAAGTTTCTCCTCATTAATTACATTTGCAATCTTGACTATATTATGATAATGCTTGGCACATGTTCTGGGTCTCATCTGTGAAATGTTGAGGTGCATCCAGATGCCTAGTAAAAAGTAATGAAAGTAATACTTTTCAAATTTATTAGGCTAGTCATATTTTTATTCAGTTTGTTCTGCAGTGATTCCATGCCCTCTGAGTGCACCACAATATTTCTAGCCCTAGTTTGCCTTAGTAAGAACCAGGCTTCAGTTTCCCTTCAAGCTGAGCAGGAAATGTGAGGCAGAGGGTGGGGACACTGAATTGAAATTCGGGTCTTTTCTGTTTAGCTGATGTAACGGTAGAGTAACTTCATTTCTCCCCAGCTGCAAAAATTGTCAAGTGCTATATTTATTCCTCACTCTCTTCTGCTTTGATGCATAGAAAGGGAAAGATCAGGTCGCACGATTTTTCCTCCCAAACTGCTGATGTAGATAACATTTTGATGATATTGTCATTTAAAGTAATTGGAAATGGAATCCCTTTCCACTCGGTCAACTGAGTCAGGCAAGCACGGTGCCAGGGAACATAAGAAATCAATATGTGAATACTGTGAGGCAAAATTATGATGCTTCTCCACTCTCCCTTTTGCAGCCTGGGGCTCCTCTTGAGGGGTTGTAAATGGTAAAAGAATACCACGGACTTTATCTGCCAGGCAAAAGACTTGTGTATCTTCACAGAGGCATTATTTTTTTTCCTGGAATGAACACTGAAAAAAATATATTTACAGTGTTGCGTTTTTAAAAAGCTGTGTATTCCTTTACAAATGCCCCCCTCTTTTCAAATATGTTCTACTGATATTTTAGCACATCAATTTTTCTTCTTTCTTGATGCACATACAGACACATATTGATTTTAAAAACATAACACAAAAATTTCATTTGAATGTAACCAGGATTTCAGTCCCAAAATGTAATGAACTTTCAAGCCACGATTAAGTGTCTATTCCTTCCTTTCACCCTTCCTACCAAGGTCTTTGCCCCCGCTGGAGGTTTTGGCAAGCACAGACAAAGACAGACAATTATCCTGACATAAGGGAATAGCATATCCTTATGGATTCATGGTTACTGGGCACAGTCACCTGACATGCCCATTGACTGCTTTTATAAGTACCATTGTTGTCTCAGAGGTTCATAATAATTATCTCTCCTGTGGATTCTGACTCCTCCAGAGCCTAGACTGGCATCAGCAATGAATAAACCATTCTTGGTTCTCTTTATAGATGCTAAATCTGCCACCTATTAAGCATTGCCTGGTTTGAGGCTGTTCAGATGGGCTTTTTCCTGAATTCAACATCAGTTTGGTGGTTCATAGACTAGGAACACCAAAGCTCAAGTATCAGTTCAGCCATTAAGGTAGCCTTAAGTGGGGCTGCCAGGTAGGCAACATTCCATCTCCTAAGGCAGTGCTACTCAAAGTGATGGTCCCTGGATTGGCCAGATCTTGGTGAGTTTTCTGAAAGGTAAGAAACAAATATACCCAATGGGCACAAATGTAGTGCTGATCCCTGGTAGAATGGAAAACAATAGTTGCCAGTCCCCCACATCAGATAATGTGAGAAGTACTGTCCTATGGTACAAGGGAGAGCCAGTGTAATGTAGCGGTTTGAGCACTGAACAACCAAGACCAAGGTTTGATTCTCTCCTTAGCCATGGAAATCCACTGGGTGACCTTAGGTGCATCACACACTCTCAGCCCCAGAAAATCCTAAGGTAGGTTTGCCTTAGGGTTGCCCTAAGTCAGAAATGATTTGAAGCACACAAGCTGCTTTTGTACCAGATTGTGATCCATGTCAGCATGGAAACTGTGGAAAAGCCTTGACGATGTCACAGTAGTGAGACAGGTAAGCGTTGGGAAAGTGGGTACAACTGCTTCTATGACAGCTGATTGCGGTAGGAAACACAAGGAGAAACCAGGGAAATCAATCCAGAATCTAGTAAAACCTGGCAAACCAGAGATGGGAGTGGGGACACAGTTAGATGGAGAAGTGGCAGAAATGCATTCAGCAGCTGCAGCTAAATATTCCCAACAGAATTCACATCCCTCATAGCTTTAACAAAATGTAGATGACACATGGAGAGTTTTTCCAGGCCCTGTGCTGCTATGGGGGCTTGTAGAAGGATTGAAGCTAGGCTGCAGGGATTATTTCCCCTCAAGTCCTCCACTGCTGATGCCAGAACTTTTGCAACAAGAAGGCTTCTACATTATGACTCTGGCTCTGCAACCCTTGCTTTCTTCCAAACTGCACAAATGTGTGTACCCATCTGTTCTCTCCAGAGTTCTCTCCCCTCGTGCCTGGCTTTCTGATGTGCTGATGGGTACATAAGCAACACACATATACAACCTCCTTTATGCTGAGGCAGTGAATGCTAGCACCTGTTGGGAATGCATGGAGATGGGTACCCATGCTTTAAAGTCACTTCACAGAGAACAGTCAGGCCCTTTTCGCATGGCATTTGCCATGTGAAAGGGCCCCTCGAGCATCATGCAAATGTGAGGAGCAGTCCACACGATGCACTCACAATCATACAACACTCCAGGGGCTGGCAGGCACTGACCACACACTTTTTTGTTTTTGGCTGTGAGCTGAAAATGGTGTGTGATTGCATCGCTCCGGGGCCCCGCACGTGCTTGCCATGTGTGTGGAGCTCTGGAGCCGCAGTGCTCACTCTTCATGCCCCAGCGCAGCCTGGGAAACTCCCAGGCTACACTGTGGAAGGAAGAGGTGGGGCTCTCACGTGAGTAGGTGACAGCTGTGGAGCTGAAGGAACCGGGTTTCGGGAGCCTCTCGCTAGAGGCTGCTTGCGCGATCCCTGCAGCTCAGTTCCGTGAAAAGGTGCATTGCAGAAAGGGCCTCAGACTTCCCCTTACTTGACTCTTGAGACTTGACTCTTTGACTGGAGCTCTAGAGCAGGATGTTAATTCCCTCAGGTATCAGCCAACTCCCTGAGACCTGGCAACCTACCACTGATGACCTTGGACTAGTCTGCACATCTTACCTTCTAGGGAGGCTATCAGGAAAAAATTGAGCTAGGAACACCTATACTACCTTGACTTCCCTGGAGGAAGCATGGGATATAAATGTAACCAAAAAAAGAGAAAAACTGGAGATGCTACAGTAATTTCCTTTTTTATAAGCTGCTCAACCTCCAAATGTGACAGAGTTTAATTTGGTCGATATTATTTGCTGTGCTGTTAAGATAATGCTTCTAATTTATTTTGTATTTTTCCTTGGATGAAATGTCTTAATATGTGTGAGTGATATATATGATTTTAATAGTGTTCTCCACTTCCAGAACTCATTGAATTGAAAAGTGGCTTAATTCGCTAATAGGAATTACTCCCAGAGAGGGATAATTCTTGCTTGGCATTTGGAGTTTTTTAAAATGCCTCATCTGTTGCAATCCAGAGTTCTGTGCCAATGTGTCCCATTAAATAAATGGTGTGTTGGTCTGATTTTTTTTTTTTTTTGGCTTTTTGCAGAATGAGAGGGGTAATAACAGAAACACCCGAAAGATTAAAAGGGAAAAAGCACAGATTTTATGAAGTTATCAGGATAGTGGCTCACTTTAAGTGCCCTTCCACACCATAGTTTTAGTGCTATGATTTCACTTTAACTGCCATGAGAACATACTATAGAACCTTGGGATGTGTAGTTTGGTGATTCAATGAGTTTCCATGGCTGAGTGGGAAACCATGGTCTTCAGAGTCATAGGCCATTTCCACACTACACTGTTATAATGCTAATATTCCAGTTTCAATGTCCTGTGGAATTTTGGAGTTTGTAGTTTACTGAGGCCCAAGAGCTCTCTGGCTGAGAATTCTAAATGCCCCTCCCTAAAATACAAACCTCAGAATTCCACTGGATGTTGAGACTGGAATAATAGCACTATAACAGTGTGGTACAGAAATGGCCATAGTTTGGGCATGCACACATGCCTGCCACTGTGTCCCTTTGGTTAAGGATGTAGCAATGGGTGTGTGTGCAGGTGCCAAAACTTCTCCCACATTTGCAAATGAGGGAGCAGTCTGGGTGTGCACACCTGCCTGCTGCCATGCCCCTCACTGCCCACACCCTCTGCTGGTATTCCCCTGACAAAAGGGACATGGTGACAAGTGTATGAGTACCCCTAAGCTGCATTCTCATTTGTAAACAAGGTAGCAGTTTCACCACTTGCACACACACCCTGCTGCCATGTCCCTGTTACTGGCATTGCTGGTGGTGTCCATCAGCCGGGTTTCACGGACCTCCTGTGAGGGATTCATGGACCCCCAGGGATCTCTGGGCTCCAGGGTAAGAATCAATGTACCATACATTTAAAATGTGCATTTTAGAGTAAAATACTTTGAACTAAAGTACAGTTACGGCCAGGTAAGAAAATAAGAAAATGCACTTAAATATCTATATATGAATTTTCATGCTTATTTTTTTAAAAAATAATCAAATTAAACCATGAATAAGGAGGAGCAAATTTATGAATGGACACATGTTAAACTGATATGAACTGATTTTTTCAACTCTGTCTACAACACTGGGTTGCCCAAGCCGTTGCCTTCTCTTCCCTGTTGTCGCTACATTTCACAAATGCTGCATCGCTATAATTAGAAATTGTGTGATTGGAGGGGTAGGTGGGTTAACGGGATAATTTCAACCTGTCCGTCAATATATAAAGCTGTCATTCAATAGCAGATTACTTTAGTGTCAGCATTAGGCTCCCAGGACACACAAATTACCTATAACAGGTTGAGTTTGGCTATTGTCCTGATTAATTACACTGACAGGGTTGGCCTAGGCTCTGCCAAGTCTTGGCTCATCTGTATTCCACAGTGTTTTTCTTGTGATGAAACAGAGCAAAACAGAAACAAGAGAAGGGAAAGAGATAATGAGCGACCCAGCAACCTTTCGAAGTCCTCACTCCCAAGGGCCCCTACATCTTCTGCTAGTAACTATGCAATTATCTCATGTCACTGCTGTACACATGAGCTACCCATTACCCTCGCAGAACCTAACAGAAAATGAAAATGTTACATTAGGGTTTTCAATTCTTTTTTCATGGACGTCAAGAATTCAGTTGCTGAATTGCTAATGCTGTTTTAGAATGTATTGGTCACACTGTATATTCACCCTGAACAACACAGAAAAAAAAAAAAACAACAGAAATTACTGTAGAAAAAAAATATTTAGTCTATGTGCATCATGGAGATACAAACTGTAATAATGTTTATTCCTTACCGTTCATGTGTCAGGGACATTTTTGGAATTAAAATTGGTCAAGGAAATATTTTTCTACTGAGGGCTGCTTTCCTCCCTGACCTCATGCCAGTGTCAGGCAGATGGAAGCCCAAGTGACCTTTTCTTGATTTTTTTTCCTGCCACACCCTTGCTGAGGATCTTGGAATTAGAATTAGGGCCACACCAACACACGAAGGCACCCTAGGGCACATTTAGGCATAGTATATATATAAAAAAAATACAGTGCTTTTAGGGGTCAACATAATTTGGTAGATCTGGGGAGTCGACCAAAAACTGTAACCCACAAAGACACAGTTCATCCCCCAAGGGGTAGAGATTAGTTCCTGTCCTCAGTTTTGTGCAGAATTTCCAAAGTCTTTGAAACATTTCTGAAGCCCATCACATCAAGATATGAAGTCCAGCTCTTGTCTTCAGTTGGAAGGAAGGAGGCCCATATCTGCCCTACTAATATGTAAGACATTCAGAGCACCAATGCCACTGTAACTGTGGGGATGAGCTGCTTCCCTACTTGCCTTCCCATTCACTACCAGGGAATTTTTGGATACTTCTGTAACTGAGCATCCTTCAGAAATACTTGAGTTGTGCATTTCTGCATGGCAGGGCATTGAACTATATGTTCGTTGTGGACCCTTCAGCTTTAAGATCCCATGATTCTGTAATACGAACAGGAATTTATTGAGTAAGGATGGAAAAATATTTGAAAATATTCAAAAACTGATCCAAAAACATGCTTTGGCTATGAGAATCTTCACAGTTTTGGATTTAGTCTGAGCAAAATTTATATGTGGTTCTTTTGTTGTAGAAACCAGTATTTTCTGCCCAGGAAATAATATTTCTACACAGAGATAGTATTTTCTTAAGAACAAAAGCTGCTACCTGCATAGGAAAAAAATCTGCAATTTGGCACTTATTCTGTGCCAAATTCTCTTATGGTTGATTTGCACAGAAAGCAACATGTTCAGCACAGGCAGCAGAAAAAGCTGTTTGGTGTGCAGACAATGCTACTTTTGTCACAAAACCACAATGTATGAATTTTACCCTGAAGAACTCTCAAATTACAGAGAGGTTTTGAAAACTGTGTGGTTTTTTAAGCCTTCTTCAACGGTGGGAACAATATTGCTAAAATATCTCAGTGCTTGCTTAAGGAAGAAAATTAATGAAGAATTGTTGTTGGTGTTGGCAGATCCTCTTTGAGAAATCTTGGCAAGAAAACCCCATGATAGGTTTGTCTTAAGGTCAGCAAAAGTTGGAAATTATGTGCACAACTTAAGCCACAACAACCACAACAAGAATAACAACATACTGTTTTGGGTGGCGAGCTGGGAGAAGGTAGTATATTCAATCATCAACCAAATATCAACTCTAATACAAAATATAGTGGGCCCTCCACTTTCATGGGCTCAGTAGTTATTGATTTGATTGTTTGTGGGTTATTTTATTTATTGATTTTTAAACATTCTTACTCTAGTTGCTCCTGTCATGGAAAAACTGTGTTCTCTCTAGGAATCTCTAGGTCCTCTAATGTCCACTTATGCCAGAAGTAGACCCAAATAGAGTCATGCTGGAGGATCTAGAGATTCTTAGAGAGAACACTTCTCTAAGCATTGCTGGGTTCTCCAGCATGACTTTATGGCCCACTTCCACAGGAAGGTGACCACAGATTCATGCTGGAGGAGCTAGGGATTGGAAGAGAAGTGTCCTCTGTTTTTTTTAAAGTGTTTGTGATTTCTATTTTTATTCACATTTTTTCCCACTTGCACCTCAACTCCCATAAAAGTGGAGGGCTCAGTGTAAGTTGTTTTCAGAAATGTTTTCTTGGGAGAAGGAAGCCAAATGTTCATGTTTGAGGTGACAGGTACTTAAGCTTACCTCATTTAGAAGGTAGTTGTGCTGTATGAGAGAACGTATTACCTTCCAATGTGTGTGCAAGAAAGCACACACTGGACCTCTGTCATGGAGTATATTCAGCTGTTGGTCACATGTCTATGCAACCTTCCTTTGAGTGTGCTCTGGTAACACACATGGCTCTCCTGTTCTCTGCTTAATCTTTACAGTGTGACAGTGGCAAGGGAGAACACACAGCCAAATTGAGTTTCATGGTCTGGTGGAGACTATGGGCCTTTTTGTACCACACTGTCATAGTGCTATTATTCCACTTTCAACATCCTATGGAATCCTTGGGTTTGCAGTTTAGGGAATGGACTTTAGAAATCTCAGCCAGAGAGCTCTTTAGCCTCAGTAAACTACAAATCCCAGGATTCCACAGGATGTTGAAAGTGGAATAATAGCACTATAACAGTGTAGTGTGGAAAGACTCTAGAACACAGCTCTCTCAAGTCCAATGCCCTAACTACTATACCGTAATGATTTAAACTGCTATTGGGCAGGGAACCTATAGTTATTGAGGAATTGTACCCTTTGCTTTCCAGGAAGAATATAATAGCAAGAGAAACATCAGCCTGGTCCTATCCATTCATTAGAAGATTAAAGAAGATCTGTGGTACGTGTGTGTATGTATGGAAGTGGAAGGGCCGAACTATTACAAGCTGGCAAAAACTGATTGATTATGAAGGGATATATACTTTTTCAAAATGGATGGATGGACAATATAAAAGGTCATCTTCCAAAGGGAAAATATGACCAATGATTTACTGCTGTGGGGTCCAGTGCACTAAATCTTGCCTCAGATGAATCTGCCAGCCTTCCCAACCCTCAATACTTCAATATCTAGAGAAGGAGACTATTTCCTGATCTTCTCAGGGTGCAGTGTTTGGTATATCTACTTAGATCTAAGCAACTTTGGGTTAAATTAGACCTGTAGCCAGAAAATATATAGGTCTGCATTGCTGAGATGGGTTCACCTAATCCCAGATATCAAAGGGCAATGTACAAGGACAATCAATAGGTTAAAGTTGATATACCACTTTGTGGGACCAAAATGCAACATTTAAAAGACACTGGGAAAATGAAGACCTTCAAATGCTATTTTATCGTGACCTGATGTCACACTCATTGTAATTTACTTGAGATGAATGGTAGTTTGAGAGCCGGAACAAAGTTGTTGCAGGCTGACATAGTGATGACCAATGTATTTTACCATTCCTTCCATCTATTATACTCAAGGGGAGATCCTGTCTGGTGATAGATGGCAAAACATTGGCCAGAGCAATTGGAAAGCCCCAAGGATCCACTATATTTGGTGACCTTGACAACATGAGATCGGAACAGTAAGGAAGGGGGTGGTGGTAATCCATCAGGAAGTTACAGTCTTTGACGGCTGCAAGGAGGGTTCTATCAGATAGCAGCCAAAAGCACACTAAAAGGCATTCATTTAATGGAAAGTGTGTTACTTGGTATTTGCCTGCAGGAACAGTTTTTTTTTTTAAAAAAAACCCCAAATATACTCATAGAGCTTAACATTCTTTTGCTAGCTAGCTAGCTAGCTAAACTAACAGCCTGCTCCAGTTTCCTTCTGGTGCCTTGAAAGGCTGCTATATTGCTCAAGACATTCTTGCTGCACCACAGAACTCCATTCCATGGTCCAGCTTCCCTTATAGTGCTGAAAAGAACACATATAGACAATTTGGAGATCATGTGGTACTTCAAGGATCACTTCTATCTATATGAGCTTGCCTGTGCACAACATCTGAAAACTTGCTTTGCGTTTCTTTGTTGGGGATAGGCAATGGAATTATAGAATGGTAGAGTTGGAAGATACAACAAGAACCATCCAGTCCAACCTTCTGCCATGTAGGAATCAAAGCACTCCTAACAGATGGCCATCCAGGATCTATTTAAAAACCTCTAAAGAAGGCCCATCTATTTTTTAATCCTCAGTTTAGGCCCACAGCAGAAAGTGATCTCATAGCACTTAGAAAATGGCTTATGTAATTATCTCTAGAATGGAAGTGAAGTAGGGAGAGAAAAATTGACACTTTGGTTGACAAATGCAACCCACTTTGAGAGAAAATACAAGGTCAATAAAATTGTGTGCACTGTAGCTCAGGAAATGATTAGGGAAGATTTATGGGGGTGGGCGGGAGCGAAAAAAAGCACACCTCTTTGTGAAAGCTTTGCGCTATCTGGTAGGATGAGAAGGGTCATAGTGTCATGGCTGTGGGCTGGAGATTGTATATTGAAATACCAATCTCAAACTACCAGCTCCTTTTGTGGCTGTACTCATTGTGGCTTCAAACTTATCACTGCCTCGGCAAAGCAGAATAAATTGCACTTCAGCTGAAAATCAAGTCAGAACTTAACATTTTCATTTAGTTGCAGGATTTGAGGGGAGATCTGAATGCTTCAGTCAAGAAAATAATTCTTCACAAAACCTTTAATTTTACAGCTGTCATTTTTTCTTCTCTTTGTAGGGCTGACCTTTCCTTAGGATTTGTTAATAACTTCTGGTAATTCCCATTTACAACACGCTTTCATCATAAAGCTTTGAAATAAACTCCTTCATCTCTGTCTCCTGCTCTCAATGGGACATGCATTGGCTTGAATCCTATTTGTAGTCCCAGCTAGGGACTACAGTAAGATTCACATGAGTGTTGACTTGCCACTTAATGGTAGATTCAATAGGTGTACTTTTGTTGGATCTACCAATAGGATTCAAACCATTAAGTCTGGTTCTTACAGTACACACCAAAATACAGGAAGTGATTGTTCCTAAGATGCAATTGTTATTTACTCCCTGGTCACTGGTTACCATGGTGTTGGATACTGCCCCCTCCCCATCATCACATCCATGCAAAGTTCTCATTCTCACAGCCAGCCGGCCCCTCCTGAAACTGCAAACCTCAGGATTCCAGAGGATGTTGAAAGTGGAATCATCGCGCTATAACAGGCTAGTGCGGAAATGGCCAAGGGTCTCAACTGTTGAATGGTCAGATCAACATTGTTCAGCTCATAGTGTAAATCAACAGATTTTGTGTGTGTAGGTGTAGCATACAATCATAAAACTATTGATTCTCTCTCACTGCCCCTGTATGTAAGTGTATGTATACACACACACACACACACAAAAGTTGTGTGTCTTCAAGTCCATTTCCAACCTAAAGCAGCCCTCGGGCAAATCTATCACAGTGTTTTCTTGGACATATTTGTTTAAGAGGATTTGCCTTGGCCTTCTCTGAGGCTGAAAGAGCATGATTTTCCGAAGGGGTGCCTTTGCCCAATAGGTTTCTATGGCCAAGCAGGGGTTTGAACTCTGATCTCCAGAGTTATAGTCCAATGCTCAAACCATTCCAACATATACATACATACATACATACATACATACATACATGTGCGTGTGTGTGTGTGTGTATAGAGAGAGATATGAGGCAGAGTTTTGTTCAGTGTACAATGTGAAATTAGTTAGCAAACTTGTGCTTCTTGAATCAATACAAATCTAGTTGCCTTTGGTATTTGTACAGCATCAACATTTCAGTGCAGCCCTTTGAATGAATAAATGTGTATAAGAATATGTATATTAATGAAATGTTTGTTGTGTTGTTGTGTACCTTCAAGTCATTTCTGATTCATGGCAATCCTAATGCAAATCTATCATGGGGTTTTCTGGGGCTGAGAGTCTGTGACACACCCAAGGTCACCCAGTGGGTTTCCATTGAACCTTGGTTTCCAGGGTCGTAGTCCAATGCTCAAACTGTTACACTACACTGACTTTCCAGAGAAATGTATGCACAATCCTATTTAGTGAAAGAAAAAGATAAAATAGCTCTAAAAGAATGGCTAAAAAGAGCTTGCAAAAATGGATGCCTGATGAAGGGTACAGAAATGTATATTTGACAAAAGTGAATATACATAAGGGTATATTAGATGTATACAAAAATCCATGCAATTTTATGTGCACAAATTTGTTTTGCTTTTGTTTCCTCTCCCTCCCTCCCTCCCTCCCTCCTTCCTTATAGCAGACTGATGAAACAGAATGAACAAAAGACTGGCAACATGAGAAACTTAATAAAACCAATTTTGTAGGCTTCCAGATTCAGCCCTTTTCCTTTACCATATTAGTGGGGGTGAGTGTCCGTGATGCAGCAGATATGATAGAACCAACTAAAAAAATAAGACCTGTTTTCCCCTTTTCCACAATTGCAATAATGTGAGGGAATTATCATCCCAATACCTCTTAGATATTTAAAGTGGTTGCTTGTGTTTTCATAAGAGGTAGAAATAATATTTCTCTTTTACTTGTTTCTTAGCTGAGAAAACTGGGAAGTATTCTTCTCACAGAAATGATCGTGGTCTTTCTGCATAGAAATAACTTTTCTGCACAAAATAATCATATGTATGTCAGCATAGAAAATGTATTTGTATAAAGAAAAAAAATGTATACTTCTGTGTAGAAAAGTATGTTTTCAGTGCAGAAAATGTTTTTCTACATAGGAAAAAAATAAAATAAAATAATAGAAAACATTTAGTTCTTTGCAGACAAATGTGTCCCAAAGTACAAACAGTAATCAAGCCACACAGAAATCTTTGTGTTCTCATTTAGTGGGAAGAATACTGAAGGAATTATAAATTCTTGCTTTCAGTGATAAAGAACATGAACATCTCTAATTTGCCATTCTTACCACTGCATGCCTTCATTTCTCATCCACAGGTGGAAGAACAACTATAAGATATTTAATGTCATATTAGAGCTTCAGATTAAGGAGATAGTTTATTTGCATTCAATTCTTGCACATGGTTAGGCATTTCTTTATTGAAATGTGCACAACTCTGTATAGCTTTGCTGCTATAATGTGTGGAAATTCCTAGTTGGATTGAAAGAAAAATCTTATTATTTGTTCTCTCTCACCTTGAAGGAAAGCCTTGGATGTCTGGATTAAGACTTTTAATCAACTACAAGGCCACCATTACTTTTATATTTGCAAGTTACAGATTATTTATGTACTTGGTTAAGACATCAAGAAGGAGGATAAAAGCAACTAATCACTTCAGGGGAAAAAAGCTAGCAGCTGAAGTCCTGTTTATGAATTACATAAATGTAAGTCGGACTTTTGCCATCACAACCCACTTTTTTTCTGTTGCTGTGAAGGCTGGAATTCTGTTCTGAAAACTACCTTGTAAAAAGCTCAGCCCCCCTCCAACTTGGTTATTTCCATGTTTTTAGAAATCAGGGAGATGAATGAGTAAGCATTCCAGCTATTCTTCTGTAGATAGGCATGCTGCAAAGATGTAATCTGCAGGGGTGTCTCAAGGACACCCCCCATGTCTCTGATCACATCATGTCCAGCTACAAGAAAACTTTGGGAAGTGCCCCCCTCAATCTCCCACTTTCCAACAACATGGAAATGGCCATGGAGAGGGGACTATGCTGCTAACAAGGTGAATTTTGGGAGACATTCTGTTAGCTACAATGGGCAGGTTTCCCTGGAGCACAACATAGTCAAAAATTACACACCAGTAGGAGATTTTTTAAAAAAATCTTTTATTCAACCCAGGCTAAAACCAAAAAACATCTGGGGGAATCCCAAATCAGATGTGCAGAACAAAGACATATACATTTATACTTCCCATAAGAAAAGGAATTTAGCATACTAAGCTACATCACCTCTACATAAGTCTTGGGGGGCTTCAGATATCAGAGTCTGCACCTTGGCCCTGTCACATAGTGCCCCCCTCAAATCAACCACTTAACATCTATTTGTTTTTTATTCAAAGTGGCACCTGCTTACATTCCTTAATGGGAGGGGGCACCTGGCAGTACAGGCTCCTTTGTTATCAGTCTTATGCATTCCTTTCCAAATGTCCATATATTTTCCAAGTCAGGCTGTCCCTTCCTAGTTGCCAGCCTTCACCATTTGTCAGTAACAAAAAGATCATCAGAAAGGGGAAAGGTCTGCAGAGACCTGCAGAAGCCCAGATAACTGATTTCTATACTATTCTGTGCTACTCTAAATCCCATCATTCTCAGGCTTCCAGACTTTTGTATCAATAGTTTGAACATGTAGCTAACTGATAAGACATATATCTCCCAATGCAGCAGAATCAAGGCCGCTACTAGAAAAAAAAATTAAGGGATTCTAAATTTAAGAAACATAATTCATTTTGGGGTAAGCCAAAGGCAGACTATATTCAGAAATGGGGAGAATATTGGAAGAAAGACCATGATATAAACTGAGAAGGAATGATCTATTTCGAATAAACTAATAAACTAAGCACCTGTGTTTTCAGTAGAAAATTAATTGAATTTTTATTTAGTGAAAAATACAGTCATTCAAAGAAACAAGCTACATCACTTGCTCAAGTCGAAGGTGAGCCACAAGATAGGGATGCAAGTTCCCCGAACACATGTTTTAACTACTCTTTGAATATTTAGCACTATTCCCACCCACAGTATTTGATGGTTATTCCTGCATAAGAAAATAAATTCATTGTGCTTGATTGCCTTTTGTGAATAGCATGACTATTTCCAATGATAGTTATTATAATTAATTTCATAATCCATTTTTAATTGAAAGGTGAAACTACAAAGGAGTCCTCATTTGTGCATAAACAGTGTTGAACAAATGAATGATTTCTCCAGAGAGGCAAGTTAGATTGTGGAAAGAATGTGTCATTAGCAGACACTGGCACGTTAAGAAACAGATACAATCTTCCCAGCAGTTGACTCTTCTTCTGTGTGTTCTAATTGTTTTCTATTTTATATATATTTATTTAGAACTAAATCCAACTGATTTCAACTGGGATTATTTTCATGTGTGTCACGACAGGACTTCAGCCTTACTGTGTGATCTGATACATGTCTGCTCAGAAACAAGTTCAACTGAGTTCAGAAGAGCTTATTCCTAAGTACAGGAGTCCAGATTTCATCACTATCCATTCAAAATGCACAGAGCAGGGAGATTTGGGAAGAGATGACAAGCAATAAATTATTCCCAGACTTGTCTACCATGTACAGTATCACCAACTGTGCCGATTTCTCAGGAGAATCCAATATATCTTGCAAGCGAGCCATGAACTTTTAAAATTTTTCTAGTCCCAAGGCTTTTTGTTTGCTAATGTATAGGGTAACATTTCATTATCTGGCTTGCATGAGTTGCTTGTGGGATTTATTTCCTTCCCTTTGGTGCTTGCAAACGAGGGTTGCCACACCCCTGGTTTGACTCTGTGCCAATCAAATTCTAGATATGTAACCCATCGTCCATTTGGACCATCATCTGGCACAAATTTCCAAGCTTTCTTTCTTTCTTTTGTTTTTTAAGCAAGTCTCTAACTGTTGCAGTTGTCAAGGTGTGGAGAAAAATGTGGAATTTTTTTGGAATGAAATTGTTCTATAAGAAAAGCAACAAGGGAAAGGAAAGTAACTGGAACAGGTAGTGGAAGGACACATTGCAAAGCTGCAAGAAGAAGCGGGGAGGGAGTGGAGGAAATGGAGAAGGAGAAATGTGGATGGTGGAGTTCAAGGAACAAGGGAGCAACATATTGCAATGGAAAAGGTGAAGTGAGTTGGGGAAAGAGAGGCTGAACAGTGCAAAGGCAGAGTTCAAGATGCAAGGGTAGATATGAGGTGGGACAAGGAAGTGGAAAGAAGAGAAGGCAGCCTGAGCAGTGAGAATGGTGGGGCTTAAGAAGAAGCTATTGAAGTAAGTGGAGGACAAAGGGGGGAGTAGGAAGATGAAAGAGAATCTGAGATATTTCAAAATCAGCTGGAAAAGTGGTATGAGAGAGGAGTAATTGGGACTGTCCTTGCCAAATCAGGACAGTTGAAAAGCAACAGCATTTCATTCTGAGGTTTCAGGGCCAAAATCTGAGACTATGGGGAGGCCCTTCTAATGTGATAGGGAGTGGGCCCTTGTGATATCACAGAGGTGGGGCAAGCAATGGATGCTTTGTATTTCTACATTAACTGATTGTGGAAACTGTCATGAAGTCAATATTTGGGTGTCACGAAATCATTAGTTATTACTGTATTTCTCCTGCCAGGGAATGTAAGCAACATTTTTGAGGGTTTTTTTTAAAAAATTGGTAATAATAGTACTGCTTTAGAGCCCAGCCAGAGATATTGTTATGGCAAATACATTGAGCAAAGTGGCATATTTTTTAAAGGGGAAAAAGAAAATGTAGGAAACACACTGGTGGTTTACAACTGTAACGTAAGCAATAAACAGATGAAGACAGAACAGAAAAATTAATTATTAATTAATAATAATCATTAATACAAATTAAATATTAGGCTTTTCTTGCCCTAACCACAATATTCTATGGGGAAAAAATTTAATCTGGGTCTGAACTGGAAAGTAATTGCAAGCATTTAATGCCTTAAGTGAAGTGTATTAATTGCTGGCATTTTGCAATCATGTCCATTGCTCAGCAAAGTTGGTCTTCTTTATTTAACAGTGTTGACAGCTTAAAGAAACTCAATTTATTTCCTCGGAAGGCTTAAAAGACATTTGCAGTCTGCAAAGCAGATAGAGGTTAAATGTGTTGGAATGTAATTATTTGGGGGCAACATGGCTTGTTTTGCTAAATTACACAGAAAAGCTCCCAGCATCAACACATTTATAAAGACTGTTCTCCCTCCCATATATAGAAAAAATCCCCTCCTCCCCTCCATATTTTAACATATTGAAACCTCTTTCTTCATTCCTGTATGCTTTCTGACCCCAAATATTGTTTGTTCTCCCTCTGCTCCCCTCCCTTCCTCCCTCCCTCATTTATAAAAGTCAGCTTTCTAAAATGCAAGATCTGCTAAATAATAAGCCGACAAGCTTATTTGGTCTCTTTTATACTATACAAATATCTCTTTGATGGCTATTCAAACAGGCTTTTAATGGGTGATCAGGTGAGCTTTTGTTTTATTGGGATGCTTTATTTTTTTTAAACTGCTGCATGCTTTTTATAATGATTTTGCACTGTTTTTATACAATTGAGTTTAATTATTTAATTTATGGTTTAATTCTGATTGTTTTTAAACTGTCTTGTAAATTTTTGTAAACATTCTGGAAGCCACTTAGGGTCCCACTCTGGGAGATGGAGGACATATAAATGCAATAAATAAATAAATAAGCAAGCAAGCCACTTTAATTGCCATGGATGCCTCTTGCATAAACCTTGGATTTCAGGTTTGGTGATAAACTAGAAGGCCTTTCCACACTACACTGTTACAGTGCTATTATTCCAGTTTCAACATCCTATGGAATCCTGGGGTTTGCAGTTTAGGGAGGGGCATTTAAAATTCTCAGCCAGAGAGCTCTTTGGCCTCAGTAAACTACAAACCCCAGAATTCCACAGGACGTGGAATAATGGAATAATAGCACTATAACGGTATAGTGTGGAAGTGGCTAGAGTTTTCAGCCAGGGAATTCTAAATTCTTCAAAAAATTATGGATCCCTGGATTCCACAGGATGCAACAACGGTGGCTAAAGTGAAATCATGGATTTATAAGCTTTTAGTATGAAAGATACTTAGTGTATTTATATTTCCTTTTGTGAGAAAAGAAGTGAGAATACACACGTCACTTTAGGTTGCCTAATATTTCTGTTAAGGTACCTCCAAACTGGAGATTTAGGCTAACTTATTGTGTACCTTTTAATGTTACTTCCTTACACTTCCTATGATTTCTGTATCCAAATGTTGTCCCAACCTTTCAAGCAACCTAAATGGAAAAAGTCATTTCAGTTCCTTCGTGGATGCCTTGATTGTGATGTGGATTGTGTGGTTAGGGGTGTGTGTATGGGAGAGAAGGAGAAACCTGATGAACCCCAGAGATATCTTTCCATCTTGTTACAATTCTCACACAGTCTCCTTCTTCACTCTCCATCCCTCCTTTTTTCTCTCTCTCTAGTACTAAAGTAGTAAACTGCAGTTGTATTAGTGTTATATTTCCTCAGGCCAAGATCACCCTCAACCACCTAACTCCCATAAACGCCCACCCTAGGTAGTCTCTTCCAGTGCCTCAGTTCACACAGGGACTGGGATAAATAAATAAATACATAAATATCGAATGCCTTAGTGCAAAACCAGTGGGCTCACATGCTGAGAAAAATCACCCTTCTTACCCATTTAGAATTTAAGTGGAAGAATACTTCCAGTAATATTTCCCCTTTGCCATCTTGCAGTGTCATCCCAAATTGAAATTCGCTGCATTTTATGATACGTAGATGGCACCATGCTATGACCAGAATACAGCAAAGACTTGGACCTATTAACTCAAAATCAATCTGGAGAAGAATTCTACACATACCCTGGCCTGCTAAAAAGATGAATGAATGTGTCCTAGAGCAAACCAAGCCTGAACTCTCCCTAGAAGCCAAGATGAGTAAACTAAGACTGTTGTTCTTCAGCCATATCATGAAAAGATATTAGAAAAGACAATACTGCATAGTAAGGTGGAAGGCAGTAGGAAATGAGGAAGCCCATATTACAGATGGGTAGAGTCAATCAAGGAAGATATGTCCCTGAATCTGCAAGACCTAAGCAGGGTGATTGATGATTGGGTAATTTGGAGGTCTCGCATTTATAAGTCAAAGTTTATTTGATGGCAGTTAACAATATGGGACTTGATCTTTCCCATCATAGAAGTGTGCCACTTCATCACTTTGTCTCTAGAGGCAGACTTAAAAAAAATAATAAAAATACTAAAAACAGATGGTGGGGGAAGGGAAGAAAGTAGAAACCTCTTGAAAATCAGAAGAGGGTAAGGGTTTGGATGTGCCTACTTTGATAATCACAATTCATGTACCATTCTACCATATGTATCTTTTTTAAAAAACAAAAACCTAACATGCATTTTTTGTTTTGGATAGGGAAAGGAATAGCCTGAAATATAATATCATTTTCAAAACAACATATGGATCTTTAGGATTATGAAAGTTGAGCAGTGAAGAAAGATGACATATAGAAAATCAATGTGGTACTCACAGTGTGGTGCTCACAGAGTTTTATAAGTCCCATAGACTGCCAAAATGACAAATAAATGGGTCCTATACCAAATCAAAGTTGAACTGCCCCTAGAAGCCACAATGTTGAAACTGAAGCAAATGTGCTTCAGCAATATCATGAGATAAAATGACTTGTCAGAAAAGGCAGTGATACTTGGTGGAAATGAAGGTGATAGGTAAAGAAGAAACCATAGGATTCAAGGAAATCACAGCCCTGAGCCTGCAGGGCCTGATCAGGGCTTTTGATGATGGGGTGTGTAGAAGTCACTCTTTCACAAGGTCACAGTATGTCAAAGCTGACTTGACAACAGTTAATAACCACCCCTATTTCTCAGCACGTTTGCTCCCATCTAATGGTTTATCTGGAATAGCTCATTCAGTTCCAACGCATCAGTAGAAATTTTCGAAGAAATTTCAAAATTTCTGTGCAAATTTTTATTAGTGATTTTGTCAGTGACTACTGGTTGAGCATTTTCTGGTAGGAACCAGTTTGCTGGTAGGAACCACTGTCTATCACTGTGAGATTCTTGATGGGAAAAGGTTAATTTATATATCTTCATTAGGAAAACATGAGATGTGGATGTCACAGTCAGGAACATGGCTGTGGCTGCCAGTTGTCTAGCTACCCTCACCAATAATCTAACCAGTTAGGAAAAGCACACTTGCTCATACCAGTTGGTGTTCTCCAGTTTTTGTTTTTGTTTTAGTCCCAGAACATTAACAATAATACGTAATACACTCATTTGAACTATATCATATGCTGGGGTTCAACAGGTAATTTTCAGAAATTCTAACTATAAAAAATCCCCCCCCATTTTTTTCACTTTAGGGAGGAGGCAATTTTCCTAGGAGGACTAGACAGCTTTGGAGAGTAAGGGGGACAAGTATTCACTCCCAGAACTCCATATGCCCTGAAAATGAGTGGAAATGTAGAAAATTCAAAACCAGAATTGACCTGAGATCTATTGTTGCTTTTTGTTTTGGGGGGCAGGACTCCTGCATCTCATTTTATCATAGAAACATGATTCCTCACAGTAGGAGAATGACACATGTGCTGGGGATTTTTGGGGGGAGGAGTGCTAAGTGGTACAGAGGAGTGAGAACCATATGCATGGCCTCACTTTCTCCCTCAACTACAAGTTAAAGATCATAGAATCATAGAATCATAGACCTGGAAGAGACCCCAGGGGCCATCCAGTCCAACCCCCTGCTATGCAGGAACACCCATCAAACCATTCCCAACAGATGGCCATCCAGCCTCTGCTTAAAAACCCCCAAAGAAGGAGACTCTACAACACTTTGAGGCAGCATATTCCACTGCCAGACAGCTCTGACTGTCAGGAAGTTCTTTCTGAGGTCCAGGTGGAATCTTCTTTCCTGCAACTTGAATCCATTTCTTCTTGTTCTGGTCTCTGGAGCAGCGGAAAACAAGCCCGCTCCCTTCACAACATGACATCCCTTCAAATATTTAAACATGGCTATCATGTCCTCTCTTAACCTTCTCTTCTGCAGACTAAACATCCCCAGCTCCCTAAGCCACTCCTTATAGGGCATGGCTTCCAGACCCTTCACCATGGGACTGAGCTACTGTGAGTGATAGCAAATGAGGGCAAACAGTTTCTCAAAGTCATGACAAAAAGATAGAAAGAGTCTTTTTACTTGCTTCTAGAAATCCAGAAATGCTAAGAAAAGCTATCTTTTAGTCCCAGAAGTATTGACTAAAGTATGTGTTTGTGCATGTGTGTATGTAGGACTGCCATGGAAACCCACTGGGTGACCTTGAGCAAGTCACACTCTCTATCTTTAAAGGAAGGCATTGGTAAATTTCCTCTGGATAAAGCTTACCAAGAAATTCCTATGAGGATAGAGTCACTATAAGCTGGAATCACCTTGAAGGCACATAACAAGTGCATAAGCAATGCATTATGGAAAATGCTTTGCTTGAAAAAGTCATTTTGATGGTTACTGTCCCAGTGATGACTGTGCCAGCAATCTCAGTTTATGTCTTACTGCTTAATAGCAAGAACTACCTTGATAAAATAATTAGGAATGTGGATGCTATTGATTCCTTTAAGTTCTCATTAAACTTATCACAAGGAGAGGCTTAGCTTTTATTCTCTCTCTTTTTAAAATGTTCTCTTTAAAAATTAAAGTCTGTTTGAGCTTAATTGTATGAATTTGACACATGACATATTGGAATTGACCTTTTAGATGAGATGATTTTCAGGAGTTGTTGGACAATTTGGAAGAAAACTAAAGAACTTGAAAGTTTGCTACAAGCATGTAAATATTTTTACTACTTCTTTTCCCTGATGATGACTTTACCTTACATTATGATTGTAACTTTATTAGGGATAACTTCATTCCTTTTCTAGTTTAACTGTAACTTTTAATTGCTTTATACATTTTTTAAACCAGGAATGGGAATCATGCAGCCTTCTAGATCTTGTTGGACTACGCATCACAAACTTCCTCACCATTTGCTGTGTGGGCTAAGACTTCTGGCACTTGCAGTGCAAGAACAGCTGAAGGGTTGAATGATTCCCATCCTATTTTAAAGCAGTATTTCGTCATCAGGACACATTGTGCTGACCAAGGGGCACCCTTTCAGTGGTAGCTGTTCTCAACCAACAGGTTCTGAAATCACCTACATGGCCATTCTGTGCTTCATGGGAAGATTGGAAAAGTATGGCTAGCTAGATCCAAGATGTTTGTAGCATCACTGACAGCTTTGGAGGATTTTCAGCAGATTTCAGTGTCTGTGTCTGGTCATGGGAACCTGAGCTGAACTTTCTTGAGAGCTGCACTCCAACTCCACTGCATATTATTCCTGCCCCATTTTGTCCCCTTTATTGCCACACACACCTCTTTTAATCCAAGCTGAAATCAGTTTAGAAATCCATACAGGATCCCCATTATGTTTTCTAATTGGTATAAGAGGGTATTTCTACTGTATTCCCACTGCACACGTTCACCTTATTGGTTTATGTCTGGTCACATGACCAGACAACACCATCTTCTCTGGACACCAATACAAACAAGAGTGCTATCCTTCTGTGGTGGAAATTATCAGGTGATCTACATGACTACCTGACTTAAGTGACCACCCACCGCCCTGAGCTCATCCTTACCCCACTACTGCTTCTGTTTCCACTGTGATCTGAATTTGGGAGTCAAACCACATACTTTTTAAAATGAAAAAAAACAACACAGAATAAACTGGAGGTTTTTTAAAAAATCACCTTGAAGACCTCAAGCATCAAAACTAGTGTTTTCATTTCAAAATGGGAGGAATGTCATGTGTTCCAACAAGACTGGAATCTATGTAAAGATGAATTATTTGGCTGTGTAGATTGACTCATGGTCAGATGTTTCTTTGATTCTGTCAGTTCTCCAAGAGGCACGGAATAGCTGTACGCGGGGCTTTAGAGTGTGTATGTGTCAAGGGTCTACGGAGAAAGGAAGGCAATATCAACTTTATAAGGGAGACTTATACATGTATATGTCACTAACAGTATACCAGCCAAAGCTCTTAGAACAATGTTTCCAAGAAAGCCTTCATTTTGAACAAACAATTTCTCTTCAAATTACAATTCATCATTTTCATGCCCAAGTCTCCCAATTTCCCCACCTTGTTCCCTTTCAGTTTTGAGCTGAGAATTTTTGACTCAGCTTTGGTTTAACTGAGGTGAGATAGGAGTTGGGAAAAATAAAGCTCTTGAACCAAATCAGAAGACTCAATTTTACAAAAATGTACTACAGGACTTTCTTTGCAGGTGAGCCTTGAGAAGGTATTTCTATCAACTTCTCAAGTATAATTTTATCAGAGCAGCATAATCCAAAAGGGCTTGAGATTAATGGGATCTGATAGTAACTTTATTTTCATTGTGTCAAATCAATAATAATAGTAACAAAAAATAATAATAAAATAAATATGTCAGCACAAAGAGTATCATTATATACTTACATCTAAAGAACATTGGACTTTCCATAAATACATATATACCTAATACTATGGGTTCAAAAGAGAGATTCAACCGTCTGCACTAATAGCCTTGACAATTGATGCTTGTCGATTGCTGACAATTTCCTCATAGTAATGACTGGTGTTGTGGCAAACAAGAGAGAACTAGGGATAAAATAGACACCTTTCAAATGATCTCTTTGCATTCCTTTGATGCATGCAATGTCCACCCCATTTTGCATTCCTTTGATGCATGCAATGTCCACCCCACTTTCTTATGTCTTTCTTTGATTATTCCCTCTTATAAATAGAATGGCTCTGCAGTGTATTTTATTGTCATTCAAGGGATGAATAGTCTGGCCTATTATATGGGGTATCATTAGGGATGAGAGGCAGAATGAATATGAAAAGCAATAAAAATAACTAAAGATAAGATATCAGATACAGTCTCAATTAGGAATGTGATCAGGTTCCAATGAGCAGAAAAGTCTTTCTGCAGGAGGCCCATTGATTTCAGGGGTGCTTGTGCAGGAGAATATCCTGCTCCATTGTGTTCTGTTTCTATTTGATACTGAAATGTCTGTGTAATGTGTAATGATTGGTCTCTATGTTGTTATGGGCTTTTCAAGGAAAAATATTGTTTCATTTGTTAGATCAAGTATGGTAATGCATGTAAAATATATTGATGATTTTGTTGAGTGTCTTCAACTTGCTTCCAACTCATGGTGACCCAAAGGTGGGCCTTTCATGAGGTTTTCTGGGGCTGAGAATGTGTGACATGCCCAAGGTCATCCAGTGGTTTTCCAAGGCTGAGTGGGGAATCAAACGCTGGTCTCCATGGCCATAGTCCAACGGTCAAACCACTACACCATGCTGGCTCTCATGTTAATTCATATCAGGATCTTTTGGGATGGGGCAAGATAACAGAATGCTAAGAGTGAGTGGCGATTGATGGAATGTCTGAGAGGAATTTAAAAAGGCCAATGTATGACAGTTGGTCGGGGAATAAGACCATTTCTGCACTGTGGCCTCATGGGAACGGATTGAGGCCAGTCCGTGATTGTGCTATTACAGAACGTCATCAGTATCCTCAGCTGTTACAGTCGTACATTATACTATTACCAGAAAAAATCCTGTAAATGGTCCCATTCACATGATGATCATGTCAGCTGGGGTTGTATAGAAAGGACGAAAATGCTATCAAGTGCTTCCTTCCTCAGTGCAGCACCGGAAGAAGCTGGCTGCACTGCAGAAGGAAGATGTGTGTCCTGAGTGCTACCATCTGCTGGCAGCTGGCTGGGTGTGGAGGGGAGCATTCAGGACACACACAGAGAGAGATGTGAGTCTGAGTTGTGTTAAGATTTAGATGTAAACAAAAGTAATATTTGATGTTATGTTCAATTTCTGTTTGATAAATCATTTTTATATTATGCACTTAAGCCTTGGAGAATGTTACTTAAGAAAGATTGGAGCAAAGCTTCACAGTTGATGGCAGCAGTGGGATTAGTGGAAAAGCCCACAGTGATTGGCAGTGGAGGGACTAGTGGAAAATTTCACAGTCTTCTTTTCCTTTACATGCCCCTAACTGTCAGGGTGCACATGCATGAGCATGCAGGCGCATGCATGTATACACACACACACACACACACACACAGAGTTGGCTGGAAGCAGAATGGAAGAAGCGTAAAATGACTCCTGCCGTTTCCAGTAGAGGTAAAGTTGCCATATTCCTTGAATGCCAGGACTTTACTAGGATTCTAAGCATGCTACCTGGTAGCCATCTAAATCGTTAGGTGACCTGATTCCTTCATTTTTGTTTTTTCTTTAAAGCAAAGGTCTAATCTTTGTAAGAGCTGAGATATGGACAAAAACATGCAAACATTCCTCTGCCCAATTTTCATGCAAGAAAGAAGCACGACACTGCCTTTAAGCTTGTTTACTATGTGAGTGAATTTTCATACCTATGACTGACGTTTCTGTAGATTTATGATTGTAGACTTGATCCATCCACTCCCAAGATCTAGTTCCCTGGGTCAATGTTGCTATTTTGGTGGAAAGTCTAGCAGTTGTGGAGAAGGCTACCTGAGGTTTGTTTTGCTGAGCTCTTTGCAATGGTTGCAGTGTAAGGCCCTGCTTTGGGGGTCCCTGATATCAGTATGGTTTGGAATGGACACCATATCTAACTGACATCATATTTAATTGGCAACACAACTTTAATTGGCACTGATATCAAAATCCAACCTGAAGGTGACCGGGAGGTCAAATGAAAAGAGGAAGAAACCTGACTGTAAACATGAGGCCACTGGCAGGTCAGCCTAAAACACCCTCTTGGTGTAAACTAGGTTAATGATCAGGTAAATCACCACTCTTCAAGAGAGTAATAGAAGCTGGAATTTCCTGGAGAATGCCATTGTGAGAAGCCCACCAGGACACTGATTGACGGATACCTATCCCCTGTACCTGGACTCCTTCCTCTTTCCTTATAGCACCCACAATAGGCAGCTATTACAACATCCATCATGTCTTTGTCAATCAAGCACTAAGCCTATCAAAAAGCAAAAGACCCATTGTCCACAACAGGTTCCCTTTGTTTTGCATCTGGAACCTTCACTGCCACAGACCATTTTCAACGTACAAATACCCCTGATTTTAGGCTTGCAACTCACAGTCTCTCAAGGTCTACCTGTCACTCTGTCCGTCTGGCTCCTGAATGAGAACTGTCTTTAGGTTCTACCTAAGCAAACCACATTTCAGCTTCTTCATACTCTTCTGGACTGGTAATTATAAATCCCCTCAAAACCCTCAACCTCTCCATACATATTTTTTCCTCCTTTTATCCTTCAGTCAACTTTTGTGTGAATGTGTATCTTATGTGCGTGTATGAGTGAATTCCCCTCAATAAAACACGTTTTTAGCTTACTTTTGAATCTTTGGCTGGTTCTTTTCCTGCATGAGCCTATAAACATTGGTAGCAAGATCTTGCTAAGTTGCCTTCCTCTCATTAGCCTCCTGATTTTGAGCTAATCAATTCCTCACCTTTGCAAAGAGGTACTGGCATCACAAGTCGGCCCTTGTGGCACTTACGTTTTGGGGTAACAGCAAGCCAAGCCATGGGATGACTCGAATGAATGGAGGGCTGGGACAAAGCAGGTTCAAAGCTTATAGTTCCACAATACAGCACACTTGTCAGTATATATGGTACCATGAAGTCCGTTGTTTCTGCTGACATGCTTTTGCCTGACTTGACATAGTCATTTTCTGCATTTTTCCTGCATTTCCAGCAAAAAGTCAAATTCCATTTTTACAAAGGGAGACTAGAGTTCTCCCACTGCTAGAAGTGGGAGGAAAAGAGCCACCTCTCATTATTGTCACCTTCTCCTTGCAGTCTAATGACACTTTAACGACTAACAAGTTGTATTTGGCAGAAGCTATTGTGAACTGCAGCCCACTCCATCAGATGCATGGAGTGTTGCCTCAGCTGGCAAATTATTACACACATGGTTGTGTGGGAGGATGCAATTAGTGAGTAAGAGGGAATGGAAGTGTAAAAAAATGTAAACATATATCATTACCCTAAATGGCCATTAACGGGCAATAACTGAGTCTTGGTAAAGACTACTCAGCTACTCTGCTAGCACAGAGGAGCTCATGATCTCTGATGAACAGCTGAATGAGGACAAAGAAAATTAAACTGCATTGGGTTTTTAAACTATAATAAAATATTTAATCTGTATTTCTGAAGGAAATCACAGCTTGTTTTTTCCTCTTCAGTTACTGCTGCTTGGCCCTACCTTCCTCTGCACTTCCCAGTGAATCAGATAGTCACTTTTGGGTGCTTTGTGCAAAGTTCTCATATATCTGTAGCTTTGTGCTATTATCAAAAAAAAAAAAAAAAAGAGGAAAAATATGGTGATCTGATGAGAATACCTCTGGATATGCCTGCACATGATGAAATTTCATTATTATTTTATCGGCATTTCACCAGGAAAGTGGCAACTTTACATGGTTCTTCTCTTGCTGTTAATCCTTACAACAACCTTATAAGGAAAGTTTGCTAAAAGGTATTGATGACTCAAGAGCACATTATAAATTCCATGATCAAGAAGAAATTGGAATTTTGGTCTTCCTCTTCTGAGAGCAGCACTTTTAAAAACTAAAAATTTCAGATTAGTGGATCATTATAACAATGTTATTAAGATTGAAACACACTGGTAGAGAAATAGAACAATTAACATACTGAATTTGGATAATCAGAATGCAAATTAGAATAAAATGCATACTTTAAACAATACTAGATTTGAGGCATTGAAATATGGCAACCCATTGAGTGGTCGTGGGCAAGTCTCACTCTCTCAGTCGTATAGAGGAAGGGAAAAGCAAACCCCCTCTGAACAAATCTTGTCAAGAAAACCCAATGATTGGTACCTAAGGGCAGTGGCGGAGCTTGGAGTATGTGGATGGGGGGGGGGAGGTGGTGCGGCTATGACATGAAAGGCATGGCCACTGTGCATGGGGGCGTGGCTGTGGTGCATGGGGGCATGGCCAGGGCACACGGGGGTGTGACTACAGGTTGGGACACCTCAAAACCTTGCCACCTGGGGTGAATCTCCCCCCTACCCCCACATCCCTACATGACTACCTTAGGGTTACCATAAGTCAGAAACCACTTGAAGACACACAACAAATATAAGGGAAAATGGATCTTGCTGTTGCACTTGTAACTATTGTTTTACAATTGTGCTACCAATCATTGAGATGAACTATAAATCCGTGACTTTTTTTCCTGCCAACTACACTTTTTGCAATGCTTCCCTTTTCCAGCAATATTCATAATCAACAATAATGATCTGTGTTGTTTGACTGAGGTCTGTTATGCTATACTTGACCTATGGGTATCAAGGGGCAAAGGCTTCTTCAAATTAAGCTTACTTGTTTTGTAGTCTTCCTGTTTTATTATAACCATAGTCTGTGGAAGTAAAACCAATTTTAAGGACAAATGGAATTCTGTAATGTAACTTCAGATGCCAACATCAATAATAAAGAAGAAATTTTATTACACACAGCCTCCACTTTCTAATGTCTCTGTTGTGACCTTGAGATAAATTGGGGGTGATTTCTCAAAAGGAGATAGGATTCCTTGGCTATGGCAAAATGTTCTGTCACACCATCTGGTTTCTTTGTATTACATTTCTTTAACAGTAAATTAAAATCAATTTACTTGGGCCTCAAACCATGTTCAAAGTATAGAAAAATTTCAATGGAAAAATGCATAAAATGTAATACACAAGCCACATCAACTGGAACTGTGCTCTGCTGAAATGAGCTGCAACTTGTGCATGCCTATGCCAGATAAAGTTTCTTAAGCCCTCAGGACTGTTGTTTTTGTTGTAACGGAACAATCTGATGGTCCCCTCCTCATTTGCAGAAAAATGTCCTGTAATTTTATTTTATACAAATAAAAATGTCATGTGCCAATGCAACAGTGCAGTAATTAGTGTAAGTTGAAAGTGCAAAATTTACCAATAGTTATGACTCTTGTGACTCTCCTTATTACTTAAAAGCAATTGTGTTGATTCATACCAACAACCTAATTCTAACAGTTGTGATCTTTATTAGGAGGAGCACTTTAATAACTAATGGATACAGGTGGAAAGAATCTTTGAAAACATAAGAAAAAATGTCAACCCCCTGCCCCCCATTATGTTTTTCAAATGTCACAAAACCCAGATGAGAAGATTTATAGACTGGTGACTTTTTCACAGTTCAGGGCTTATTCTGATTAAAATTCACATGTTATTAGGTTACTGTGGGTGTTCCAGGTTTTGAGGCTGTGTTCTGTTAGTATTTTCTCTAATACTAGTACTAATGGAACATGGCCTCAAAACCCGGAAAACCCACAACAACCTATGTATTCTAGCCATGAAAGCCTTGGACTTCACATGTGGTTGTTTAGTGCAGAAATCAGTATTTCTGCATAGGAAAATGTTTTTTTTTCCTGTGCAGGAATTAGCATTTCTGCATTGAAATATTATCTTCTTGCAATATATCTTGTTTCCTATGGAGAAAATGCTGGTTCTGTTCAATGTAGCCACTTACAAATTTTGCACAAAATATGTCCTGAATTGACTCCAAAAACTTTCTCAGGGTGGAAGAAATTTGCTAAAATTCCTCACTGATTCTTTTGAGAAGAAACTTACTGAAAAATTTCATCTCTACTAATGCATCTTGGCTGTCCATTCAAGACCAAAGCACCTTGCATTATAGCATGAGTAGAAATTCAGCTCACTGTAGACACTGTGAAGATAAACTCAAGCTCAGGCTGGTGGTGATGGCTGATGAGGTGGCAGTCTAAACTTGCAAGCTACTATTTTTACTACACTCTTGGAAATGACAAATGGAGGTGACAGTCAGATATTCTCTGTCTAATTGAATTGCTCTGGAAGGTTCAGAGCATACTATGGGAAGTTGAGGTAAGTAAGTTAGGAAAGGAACTACCACTGCTGCAAGGTTTTAGGACTGAAGAGGGGAAAATAAGCTGCCACCACTGTCTTAGAACTTTATTATTTCCATTGATCACATTTATGAAGATGACATAAACTTACAAATAGTTATAATGCAGAAAAGGCAGTTACAACAATGTGAAGTGGTCCATCACATACTCTGCATGACAACTTTATTATTGCCATAGACTAATATTGCAACTGGGAAATATTGTCGCCATAGGTTATTTTGAAATGGAACAGGAGAGAAGGTCAGCATATTACTGGATAGAATTTATTTTTATGAGTAACAATAATTATACTGAACAGTTACACATATGTAGAGGCACAAGGGAGTAGAGAAAGCTATTATAATTTGGTAAGGCTACAACGATCTTCGAAATGGAGGGTATCTCATGATTCCTAAAGGAGTAGCTCATGCTTTTGCTCAGTCTCTGCTAATTGAATTGGAAGATCCCGTTGATGAGAGGACATGACAATCATGGTATCTCTTTGGTTTAACAGCCCCTCTTTTAAAGCAGACTCTTTAAGCGGCTGCTAAAACACAGTGTTTATAGCAGGCAATTTTATCAGGCTGCTTTTATCAGTCAAATTGTTTTGGCAACTCCTTAGCACATCCAATGTAAAAAGTCTACCAATTGTTCAAAGGTCAAAAGAGTGGGAAGGAAACAGGGTTATTTCCAGATTTGTGGAGGTCCTCACCAAAGTGCCATAATGATACCTTCTCTCTACATTAGTGCCTTCCAACTGCCTAATTAATCCAGGCAAGTTGGTGGCTTACCTAGTAGCTGGCAACTTCAGAGATTCCATAGCACATTGTGTGCAGCACTCATGATGTGGAATTGTTCCAATAGATTTTAAATATCGGTTCCAAGCTCAGAGATTATAATTTCTGGAAAAGGGGGCAAAGCAGAGATCAGTACTGGGCCCTGACATGATAACAAGGCTCTAACGGCTGCCAATGGATGCTGTTTGCTGATGCCAGCCCTGAGAAGAAACAGTGACCATAGGATTACAGAGGGAAGGTATCTCATGAATCTTCAAATCCAGTCCCCTGCCAATCAAGAAATCCACAGCTAAAGCATCACTGACAGATGGCTCTATTTAAAAATCTCCTCTTATGATGACTCCACCACGGTCCCAGACAAACAATTTCACGACTGAATAGCAGTTTCCATCAATAAATTTCTAAGGTTCCTAATATCTTGTGGGAATTTTTTCTTTTTGCAATGTGAATCCAGTGGCTCAGATTCCACCTACTGGAGCAGTAGAAAATAGGCTTTCTTCATCTTCTGCTTGATAAACAACCCAGCTTCCTCAATTGTTCCTTATACAGATTGGTTTTCAGACCTTTTGCCGTCTTTGTCACCCTCTGCTAGACATCTTTCAGCTGGTCTTAAACTTTGGTGCCCAGAACTGTTTATAATACTACAGGGGAAGTCTAACCAAAGTAAAACTAAGTGTTAGTATTATTTCCCATTATTTGGGGTTCTCTCACACTATACAGATATACCACTATGGTTCCACTTTATCTGTCATGCCTACATCTTGTAGAACCCTGGATTTTGTAGTTTGGTGAGGCACAAAAGCTAAGAATTCTATACACTGCTTTCTATACTGCAAACTCCACAGTTCCATAGGAGTTTGACATGATAGTTAAACTGGAATCATAGCTCTGTAACTTTACAGTATTAAAGGACTTCTGAACACTATATCTCTGAGGATGCAACCTAGAATTTGTGGATCTTGCTGCCACTTTCTGCTGTTGACATGTTTATCTTGTGGTCTACAAGACTTTGAGATCTTTTTCAAACAGAAATTTGAAATTTGAAATCTTTTTCAAACATAAATTAGAAATTTGAAATTGGACCACAAAGGTTTGGGGGTGATTATAAGTTTGCAAACCTGTAGTGACCCAACACTATGTCCAGTTTGTGCTTTAAGGGATTATGTACAAGTTCAGGGAACTTACTCTGACTTCTTATTTTGCCACACTGATTTATTGCCCATCGCTAAATTTCTATTCTGTGTTGTCACCTTAAGGGTCCTTGAAAGGAGTGGAATTTGGAAGACATTCATTTTGAATTGGGACAGCATTGACTACTGCAGCAATCAGCATAAAGCCTAAACTGATTCAGAGGATAGAGCGCTGGAGGTCCACAACTTAGCAGAGGTATATCAGGCCCTTGCCACTCTCAGATACTGTCTGGCTGCTCTTATTGCTTTGCCAATTCAAGGTTATGGCTGGTGAAGCATTGGGTCCTGATCTGTGTCCATAGCTTTGTCTACTGGACAGACCACCAGGCTTGGAATGGCCATTTTATATCCCATCTGGGACTGGGCAATGTGGCTGCCATGAAGTGGATAAGTGGGAGGGGCCTCTGATGGCGTGGCCTGCTGCTGCTATTCAGGGAGCACTGTGGGTCTCTGCTGCATGTCCTGCTCATCCACCTGGGTGGTAATGACTAGGTTTGTTGAAGGGCAGTGTCTTTATTCTTCAAGCCATATATGACATGAAGATCATCCAGGCTTCTTGGCCTGGGATATTCATTGACAAGTGTGGCCTGGGGATGTTGGCTCATGATGTATTGACATTGGCCAACATAAGGTCCATACAGACATATGTAATGCCATGCCTAAAGAGTTGGGCCATTTCATGCCACATCCCCAAATCATATTCAAGTGGCCCAAGATGGGGTCCATCTGTCTGTAGAAGGGAAGCAGCTGTTCTGAGGGATATGTTCTGGTGATGTGAGGGCCCTCTGGGTGACACTCGTCCTTATCTGTGGCAAGTAGTGGGGGAAGAAAGTTGTAGTTTGGTGAACACCTATGCTCCCTTTTGGTAAAGGAGAGGCCTTTGGAGCTATTCCTACATGTCATGAGATGTGGAAGAAGAAGACTCACTTTGGCTCTTGTGTGTGGGCATGGATTCTCAGTTTGGCCTTCCAGTAAATGGCCAGTCAGGGAGCAACTCAGGTAATTTCCACATGATGGGGCTGTCCTGCTATGGGAACAGGATGACAGAGTTCGGCTGGTCATGCTTCCGCACAATGTTGTCACTGATCCGCTGCCATCCTATCCCCATGCATTGCGCTCACAGGGTATTCACTAAGTGGATAAAATTTGTTTAGTGCTCACAATCGCATGACACTCCCGTACCTACCTGTCCTGTGGAAGGGCAGAAAGCATGATGGTAACACTTTCTTCCCCAATGCAGCCTGGGAAGGTGCTGGCTGTACTGCAGAAGGAAGAGGCAGGGCCATTGCACCCCTTTCCGCAGATTGCTGGTCCCCTGTGGAAAGGAGTGTTCCTATTGTGTTTCCTTCCCTGCTGGGACTGTGACGGGATGATTCACAAGGGCCCCATCATGAGGAAGTGGCCTTAGTCTCAAGGATTCTCCTCAGGGCTTGGGTGTCTTGCCCAGGGGATGATAAGGAGGAGGTCTGGGGAAGATCACCTGCCTCAGCTGCTCCTGCACTAGGGCCATTGTACTTCTCAGTTCCTTATACATCTAGTCTGGTTTCTTCTGGTTTTCTCCACTTTTCCCACATTAGAATTGTTTGCCATTGTGGCTTCAATACCTCATCTTTAAGAAACTCTCATACATGGATTCCTTTCCCTTGGAGTATTTCTGACCAAGAGATCTCACTCAGTGTTTCCCTATGCTTATGGAAATCATCTTTCTTAAAAATCCAGAGTCAATATCTGGCCATGTTAAACTTCCCCTTCCCTGTTTATAACAAATTCAAGGAGAACATGGGAATATTGTAGGAAGAAAATGAATATACTGTGAGAAATGCACATGAAACAGCATATTAAATTTTACTTGAATTCTAGTTAAAATACAATCTGATATAGCAATGGGAAAAGCTGAACTTAAAATTGAGGACTAGATATTGATATATTCTTCCTTCCCTATGAGAGTATGGTAATCACTACAGGTGGCGGATTTTGGGACTAGAGCAGTTTGGAAGCTCCCTCTCTTGCTACGTTTAGGTATGCTTGAAGATGCTTTCCCATCATTGTTAGATTATTTTAAAAATGCAGTTGGCTCCAGTATGTGGAATGGGAGGTGGGTTGGGGGAATGTCATCTTGTTATTCATGTCAGAAAGGAAAAATGTCTTGGCACAGCCCTGGTGGCTGAGATAATTGAAGAATGAGATGGAAAGAAGAGAATAGAGGAGGTGAGTAAGGATTTGTGTATTATCAGAGCAATGCATTCAATTGTGTGAAGCTGTAACATGCACTCAACTTTTGGGATAGAATGGGAGATTAATCTAGATAAATATCATGACCAGACATTCTGTCATGATGAATGGAACCAGCAGAGCAAAGTAAGTTTTGTGGAGAAGAACCTGGGCAACAAGCCAGACAACAGAGAGATTGGATGAGCAGTATTTTAAAGGAAGTACCTTCATAAAGCAACTGTCTTACAGACTTGCCGGAGAGCTTTAGCAGAACTCTCAGTAGAACAAATGCCACCACCCGTATCCAACACAGACAAGCCCTTTAAGTGTTTATACAGTCAAGGTGATCCTTGCTGGATGGTGAACTAGGAACAGAAGAATTTCTGTTGTGATTTTGTTGCATTTCTCTGAATTCCATATGCACTTTTCCTATACTTGTTTTGCATGAGATTGTTAGACTGTGCATCTCCCTTGCTCATCAAACCATGCATTTTTAAAATGCACTTTTCCAAAGGCATGCATTTTAATCAATGCATGCATTTTGTTTCTTAACTAGAAGAAATGTGTTTCTTTTTCCCTCCACCCAATTATGCATTTTTAACTATGTACATTTTATAAAGAGTGCATTATTTAATGTGACTTTTCCATCCTTTATTATACTCCATGTTCCTCACATATGGGAATATTGGTATGTCTCTTCTTTCAATATGTCTTGCATAAAGGCTACTTCTGTTGAGATGGTCAAATCTAATACAATTCTGTTCCATCTCTAGTGGAGACTTGAATGATAGATGATCCTTCTGAAAGGGCAAACACCAAAGGCATTTAGGTTCTTAGCATCTGTGGAATAATTGATAAACTCATAAGGTTTCAGTCACCGCACAATACTATTACAAGAAAATCCTGCAGTCTTACAGTGATGGGGTAACTTAGTAATGATAAAGCTTGGTTCCCAGTTTCATAGGTGCTTAGACTCATATTTAGTTGAGGACTTGTAGAAAATTCCTCATCCATGCTTCAGAGGATTATATATCTATATAGGAAGGTTGAGAAAGAGCAGGTGAGAACAGAGAATTTTGAGATAGGGATGGAATTCTTCACAAAGTTTCTTCTTCTGAGTTTCTTCTAAGCAATGAATAACTTTACCAGTTTCTTTCCACTGTGAGAAAATATTTGAAAATGACTCTGTTAAATTGCCTATTTGCAATTTGGGAGTAATTCTGCACAAAATTAATATATGATTTTGCATAGAAAATAATATTTTCTGTGCAAGGAGCAGATTTTTATGTGCTGGAAACAATATTTCTACATAGAACATCATTCTCTGTGCAGAAAATGCTATTTCCGGTGCAAAACAACCACATGCAAAATTTACGCAGAATAAATCCTGAAGATTCTTGCAAGTCCAAGATTCTTCTGCTCAGGGTTTTTCAACAGCTGGAAAAAAATTCTTTTTGATAAATCTTCATTTTTTAAAAAAAACACAAAATAAAACTCAATAAACATCCCTTCAGTTTTGTAATGAATCATAGATATTTTGCTAAAACAAGATTTAGGGGACAGCACATTGTTTTCATGTACCCAAGACCTTCAATTCCCCTGTTTATTTTATTTTTCTGGATTTTGGGTGGATGCTGCCCTTTAGGGAGCCTCCGAAATGGCCTTGAGGCCACATGTAACCTGTTGGTTGCTTAATTTCCACCCTTTTCCTCAGTGCTGTTTCTGATTTTCTATGAACTTCTGCAGTATGTTTAGAATTAATACTGTTGTCTAGCCTGGTGAGTCATCTCCCCAGTGCTTTCCTGAGACACAGTCTTTATATTTTGTACCTGACTGTCAGTTTTTATGGTGTCCATCCCCAGTAGGGGAATGCTACCCTCCCTGTTTGAAGAAGTACATGACCTTTTGAAGAAGTATGTGACCTTGCATCAGGTTCTATGGTGCAAGAGGTTTTATTGACTCTTTCTGTCAGAACTTTCTTCCCCCAAGCTTACAAGAGTGAGTCCTGTCCAAGTAAGACTCTCTCAAGATACCATTACTTCACCACCTTTTGCAAGTCTCCAGCTTTTCTTTACCTAATGCAAAGCAGTAAACTTTTGGTTTGGCTCAAAAATTCAATGCTTCTTAGATACCACAGCTGACCAAGCCAAGTGTGCTACCTCTGGACTTGCTGGGCATAGGGATATCTCTAGGAGCTCCTCTATTGTCAGGGTTATCTGTCAACTTGCAGCTGCTTCTCGAATGGTAGTTACAGGAAGGACTTTTGGGTCTGGGCTTATCCAACCTGGTTAGAATGCTTGTAAAGCCGAGCTGGCTCCTTCTGCCCCCTGCATTCCCCAGGCTCTTTTAATTCATCCTCCTGTCCAGGTTTTCCAAGGTAGTCTGGTAAAGGAACACTCTTTCTTAGCTTTTGCATGTAACTCTGCTGAGGCCAATAAACACATGAGTAGATTCTCCTCTTCTTCAGCACCGTTGGTTCTACTGGTTTCATCTGCCTGATGTTGAAGGTTTTCTTATCCCTACATTCACCTTGGGTGCATCATCAAGCTCTTCCCTGGTGAATCCTTCTAGCTTCTTCTGTGTGTTTATATATGCCTTCAGTCATCTGTTGACTTATGGCAACCTCATGAATATCATAAAGTTTTCTTAGGCTAGAAAAAGTGAGAGGTGGTTTTGCCAGTTCCTTTCTCTGAAATATAGCCTACAGCACCTGGTAACCATTGGCTTCTTCCTGAAAACACTTTGCAGAGATTAGGCTTCAGTAACTCCACAGTGATACAAAAGAAGTATTCCCCATTGCTGTAGAGGATCAATGCTTATCTAGTTATGGGATGCATAGCCTAAAAGTGGGACTTCCTCAGCAGTTCACAGCACTTTCAACCATTGTTTGTAGGTTAGCTCTTAAATATTTGATTTGTTCAAGACAATCTAACTCTGCATTGCTCTCCATCCTAATTTCACGAACATCACATTTAGTACTTTCAAACAAACTATACACCAGACTTGTTGTTACATACCAGACTTGTTCGTTTTAGTTTCTCTAATGATACAATTGATACCTTCAGCAGAGCAGGACTGGCTGACGCACTCAGAGCTGGTGATGTATAGGCACCAAAAAGTGCTACAACTGTAAATATTGCCATAGGAAATATTTACCCATAAGCAGGTCATAAATAGTCTGCAATACTGAAAATGGCAAAGATTCTTGATGACCTGTCAACTGATTGAAAATATAAATCTATTAGAAACACAACAACATTTACCATTAAGGGTCAAGAATGACTCAGACATGGCAGTAGGAATGAGGATAGAAATTTTTAGGGACCCAACATGTCCTCTATTGTTGTCCATCAATCTTGATCTCTCTGTGATGTGAAGTTTTTCACCTTTTCTTTTCTTCCCAGTTTCCTTCTAAGCTCAACTCTTCCATAGAATGAGGCTAGATTAGTTTAGCATCCTAAGTAACTTTCCCATTTTAGAATGGACTTCCTATAAGAAAACTTTCAGTTTGTTTCTCTAGACCATTAGTGTCTTTGCTCCATAATCAGGATGTGGCATTCACTCTTCATTAAATCCCACAGCCAACCCATTCCTTCCACAAGAAGCACGGTCTCAGGACAGATTCAAGTGATTATTGGTTAAATGGTTTGCTGGTAGGAATTGTTGGCTACTGCAGTTCTGCAATTGTTTTAGGAAGGAAATTCTGATCCTTATCCAAAATCAATGGCAAGGTCCTCATAGAGACAAAGAAAACCTAACCAGTTGTTATGCCCTGCTTCCGGAGCATGGACTCTGACTCAGAGTCTGAAACAGAGGGCATGCCAGAGGCTGAAACAGAAGGCATGCCAGGGCCTGCTGTACAGACAGAGATTACAGTGCCGGAAACAGAACAGGGGATGGTGTCGGCTCCAACAGAGAGTCCTGCCTCCTCAGATATAGAGGAATGCTTACCTCGAACCAGCTTTGCAGTGCACAGGCAGAAAAGAGAGATCCAGTGTTGGTCTCTCAGGATTTATAACCAGCAACAATCAATCAAGTCTCAGCTGCTCTAGGCTTGGGACGTATTTAGCTGGCATCCTTCCCCTCCAGGAGTTGTCAGAGCTTATCTGATCTGCTACCTTGCTGGATGTCTTGTCAAATGCTGGATTGACCTTGAACACTCCCTTGCCATGAAACCCTGCTGGACTTTGTTTATGTTGGACTTTATTTATGACTCCTTGCTTACTGCCTGGGAGATATTCAGATTGTTTTGTTTGATTTATCAGCTGTTCCAGGACTGAGATAGGATACCAATTGATTTGCTGTGGCTTCCACGGGAGACACAGCAAATAATCTGCCTCCATAAGTGCCTTCTGTTTAGAAAGACAGGTAGCCCCTCTATCATCCCACAGAGTTAATGAACAGTTCTTTTTGGAAACTGATCCTTCAACTGGTACCTGCCAGAAATAGGTTGCCTCCAGTTTATGGGCAGAACTCAGTCCACTGTGTTTTCACCTGGCCTGTGGAAGGCCTGGCCAGAGTGAAATGTGTTGATGTTTCTGGTCAGAGGAGTGCCTCTCCATATATGTTTAAAATGATAATTTACACCTTTAATGGTTAAATATTTTTATGTAAATGTTGTATTGTGTGCAACTGTCTTTGATACTTGACATATCATACTTAATATTTGATTTGACCAGCGGTTGTCCCATGCAACATCACATTTGAAACATCACTAGGGGCCGCCTTCAGTGACATCACAAATGGTCATCTTTCACATTTTGGCCCTGAAATCTCACAGCCTGCTCTGGTCACGCTACCTGCCACTAACAGTGTGGAGCCCCATATTTGCCTAACCATACAATGGTTTAGTAAAGGCAGTAAATTCAACTCAATTAAGAAGAGGCAGGACAGAATTATGATGTTAATGTCGTGAAGAACAGAAAGAGGTGGGGAAGGAACCAGCTCTTCAAAGATTATATTGCTTTCCTTTGGAGAAAGTATAAATAAAACAAAGAAAAAAAACCCAAAGGCAAATATGTTAGTCCAAGGTAAATCTGTGACAACAAATTACCTCAGCTCTGAAACATTTGTGCCTGTGCAAAGAGCTTTTATGCTGCACCTGTACATGGAGATTATGTAGATCTTCCTCTGATTTCCATGCTAAAAGCCAACAATCTCTTTTGCTTCCTTTTTTTCCAAAGGCCCTAATGTTCACTTAGCGAATGCGTCCATTCCCTAGCTAGAAGCTGCTTTAAACTTAATGATTTTATTCTTCCATACAAATATAGCTATGCTTCCTATGCCTTTGGTGGTTGATATATTTAATTTGTTGAGTGCCACAGGGATATCATATTTCATAGCAGCTTTTTGACATTTTATATTTTAATTAAGCATTCTCAATAGGAAGAAAGCCACTAACAACCATTCTCTTTTCTCTAGCACAACATGTCTCCTTGAGCTGAAAATTTGCCTGATGCATTCCTGCTAGCACAGAGAACTTTTATTCCGTAGAACAGGAGATTTCTACTGATGATAAACATACTGAGTTTTCAACAGCTTAAAAGGGACCACATTTAATTCATTGTATGTTGCCATTCTGGAAACAAAGGAAGTATCTACATGCTGCAATCATGTGGTTAGGGGGAAAAAAGAACATTCTCTCACAATTTTTTTTAAAAACCCAAAAAACTTAGGGAAATGTTTCCCAAAGTCACCTTTTTTGTTCCCGTTCTAGACTGTTCACAGCTCTGATCATCTGCATGGTACACAGAATGAGGATGAAAGGAGCAGCCCAGCAGAAGTCTCTGCTTTGAGGATAAACAACAGTATCAGTCCCCACACTCTCTGCCACAACACAGGCAATTTTCCCAGTCACATCTAGTCTAAGTAGGTAGGATAATAATTTTAGTTATTGTTATTCATACCCTGGAAAGCCAGTGTGGTCTAGTGGTTTGAGCACTGAACTATGATCTTAAAGATAAGCATTCAGTTCCCCATTCAGCCATGGAAACCCACTGGATGACCTTGGAAGCATCATATACTGTTGCTCCCCCAGAGACCCTAGGTTCATCTTAGGGTTGCCATAAGTTGGAAAGAACTTGAAGGCACACAAGAACAAGAACAACTAAGGTATCTGGGCAAGTCGAAATATTGATGGGATTCTGAGAAACACACAGATAGACATAAACTGTCAAATGTTCATTTCCCTACTCTTGAGTAGATGTTAAGTTTCAGCAAGACAAAACTAAATGTCTTGCATCATACAGGCAATAAAGATTTCCTGCCATGTGTATGATTTCTGCCTCACCCTATTTAATGTTCTGTTGCATGTTTTCTCATGCTTAAACACTTGGGTCTCATCAATGGAAAGAGGATTAATGGAATATTATTTTGATTAGCTCAAATGCTCTTGACTCCAAAATCTCATTTCTAAACATGCAACCTCTTACATTTCCCAAATACTGTTAAGAGCCATTGTGTGTAATTTTACAATTATGAAAAAATAATTCTTTAAATTTCTTCTTTGGGTCTCCACATAATTGTAAGACAGACCAGAGCTTTTCAGTTAATAAAGCTTTATCTGTTTTGCTGGCAAAGTTCCAAACTCAGTCGCTAGAATGAAAGGAATTCAATATTCATGTAACATGCTCGTGTAGTTATCCTCACTTCCCCTAAATCTTATTTGCCTTGACTTTGTCATCTTTTTGTGCTCCCTTTTCCACAGGATGTAATGTAAACCTTTTGAGAAAAAAACATGTTCTACTGAAATACTATTTGCATCAGTGTCATAGAGGAAACCTTTGTGAAAAGGTGTCGAAAGAATAACGGAATGTGGCAACAAATCTGTTGGCAAGGTGGCCAGTCAGAGCCAATGGGAACCCTACAGGCAGGATGTGAATCCAATATCACCCTAGAGGTCATTGTTCCCCAGTAACTTATATATGGTGTCTGATATTGGAGGTAATAAATAAGGTAATCATGAACAATATCCATTCATAGATTTATTCTCCATCGGTTTGTCCAGTCTCATCACAGAACCATCCAAGTTAGCAGCTATCACCACATCATGCAGTAGCAAATTCCAGATTAACCATGCAATATAAGTACTTTTATCTCTCTTGAATCTTCTACCATTTAGTTTCACTGGCACTGCATTCTAGTATGAGCAGATGTTGCTGGCATGAGAAGCAACGCTTGCTGAAATTTTATCTTCTACACAACCATTCAGAGGAAGGGACTGGCAAAACCATCTCTGAATATTCCTTGCCTAAGAAACCCTATGAAATCCACGGCATTGCTAGAAACTGGCAGGGGACTTTAAGGCACCAACACAGAACCATTAAAGTGACAGGAGCCCTCTCCTTTATTTTACTTGCCAATCCTAGGAACAGCAAAAATGGTCTACTGCTTCAGGGAGAATGCTCTTCTTCTTCATGGGTTAAATTCAAAGCCAACCATGTTATTCTGGCACATGAGGCAGAAAATCCTACATTCCGCTCTCCTTGTCTCCAGCAGGAAACATACACATGCAATAAATTAAATAGTTAAGAATTAAGAATTTGCTGGCTTATCGTGGCACTTGAAAACTGCTGCCCAAGATAGCTTCCTACGCCTGCCTCATGGTAAGGTCAGCTCTGCTATTTTAAATTAATCTCAGAAGCTCTGGAGCAGGAAAAAAGATGTGAACCCATTCATCTGTCTGGCTTATTCATCATAACATCTGCATAAAAGGGGCTTGCAGTCATACGGAAGGACAACACCATGTCAAGTAGTGATCTGAATTAATGGACGAGATCTATGGTATATATGTTGCTGTGTGCCTTCAAGTCGATTCCAGCTTATGGTGACTGAAAGGTTTTTCCAGGACTGAGGCCCTTTACGCATGGCATTTGCCATGCGAAAGGGCGCCTGGAGTGTCGTGTGATTGTGAGGAGCGATCTGCATGACTCACTCACAATTGTGCAACACTTCAGGGGCCGGAAGGCGCTGATCGCGCACCTTTTCATTTTCAGCTAGAAGCCGAAAATGGTGTGCGGTCGCGCATTGCTCCTGGGCCCCATGCACACTTAATTGGCGTGTGGAGCCTCCGGAGCCATGCCAGTCATGCTTCCTGACCCAGAGTAGCCTGGGAAACTCCCAAGCTGCTCTGTGGAAGGAAAAGGTGGGCTCTCACGAGAGCAGGCAGCTCATGCGGAGCTGAAGCAGCAGGGATGCCAGAGGCTGCTCGCACAATCCCTGCACCCCAGCGCCAGAAGAAAGTAAAGTGCGGAAAGGGCCTGTGGGTATGTGATGCATCCAAGGTCACCCAGTAGGTTTCCAGGACTGAGCAGGAAAACAAATCCTGGTCTCCAGGGTTGTAGTACAATACTCCAAAGCACTCCAACCACTACACCAGACTGGCTGCCTATGATACACACAGACAAACAGATACAGTATTCCTACACCATCTTTCATCATTACTGACCTTAGGGGCATATACTAATGCATGACCATGACCAGCAGACATGTAGAATAAAAAGCAATAAGAACTACAAGCATTCAACCAAAATAGGGTAGATAATAAAAAAATAAGTATCACCATTATTGAGAACCAGTGGGAAGGAGTGGTTTGAGTGTTGGAAAAGGTTCTGGCAAACCAGGATTTCACTCCCCAGCTGTGGAAATCTGATGTCATACTCTCTGAGACTCAAAGGGAAGCAAAGGCACCACCTCTTGAACAAATCTTGCCCAGAAAACTCCATGATAGGTTCATCTTGGGGTCAATATAAGTTAGAAACAACTTGAAGGCACACAAGAACAGCAACAATCACTGTTATCAGTGGGTGTATTATAAAACAATAAACACCACCACTGAAGGGCAACTCATTCTAGAATGGACTACCATTCTCATCATGTTTTACCATTGGCTATTCTGGCTAGGACTTATGGGAGCTGCAGTAAGGAGAACATTTCACACTTGAGATTCAATGACAGAGGAGAGGTTCTCCCTTATCTTTGTACATGTATCATCCTTTAATGGAGAAAAGCCTTCCTGGAGACCTTAAAGCATGAGCAGATGGTTATAGGACAGAGGCGGGCAGCATACAACTATTGGGTTGAATGTATCTCCTTTTCTCGTATATCCCCAGCAGATCTACTAAATTTTCATAGCATTACATGGAGAGAGAAAAAAATCCTGTTTGTTTAAAATAATTATACTCCTGAAAGCATAACTCTGCTTTCAAAAATACTGTATACTCCTGGTGTACCTTACATCCCTCATTAGGCTGGTTACATCCCTATTTTCTCACATTAGTCTTTCCCAATATGTGCTAGTAGCTCACTTGAGGTGCCTACAGCCCTTTCGTTGCTCCTAATGCTTTCATACCATCACTGTGAGGGCCGTTGAACAGTGATTTCACAGCATAGAAGCGCACTTTGTCCAGTTGTTGCTAAACACAACACAAAGAGTATTTTGTTTCCTCAGGGATGCCATAAATTATGCAATATAATTTCCCCACTAAATCCTGTGTACATGCTGTAGCACGGTGGAGAAATGATCTTGTGTTGAATAATACAAAACCTCAAAATGTGTAGGCCTTTGAAAACTATTGCCATCACCAATGTAAACAGAAATGCTAAAGAGGTGTGTTATGATCTTTCTCTCTCTTAGACAGAACGATGGGATGTAGGGGGGATGAGATGACTCAAGTAATCCCTTCTACATACACAAAATATTTGACAGGCATGTTGATAAGAAGTGCTTTGTAGCTGCCGTACAAATCAGGAAGAAATCTCTGTGTATGAAAACAATTCACAAATTGCTATTCCACTAATTTGACATTGGGCTGAGCTGTCCTGGCTTGCAGTGGAGCTGGCAATAGTGTAGAGGAGTGAGGGCTTACTGACTTAGGCCCTTTCTGCACGTAGGAAAGGAACCATGCAAAAACGGGACTCACCGGACTTCTTCAGCATCTGGGTGAGTCCGTCGGGACAAGGAGCAGTGCGAGCTCGTCGCTCTGCACTCCTCCAGCATCCAAAATGGCAGCTTCTGGTTGGTGGAGGCTCTCCACTAACCTGAGAAGCACGCCAGCCTAAAGCCCGCCCCTGGCAGATCTGCAGGCATGCACTACTGCGCGCCTACAAATTTACACTGGAGCGCGGCAACAGAGTGACACAGGGTCGCGCGCTCCATGCTTTTTAAAAACCTCTTAAAAGAGGTTTTTAAAAAGCACACTGCGCAACCAGTTCCGGTTGCTCCGGAGTGGACTGAGGTGTGGAACTACGAAAAGTAGTCCGCTCCAGTCCACTCCACGGTGCAGAAGACCTCCGTCGGAGGTTGCTCTGCACCGTTTTAATAGGCCGGTGCGGAAAGGGCCTTAGAAAAGTAACTCCTTTGAAGTAACTTGTCTCAGAATAACCAGAATGGTCACACTGGCTAAGGATTCTGTGAACTACACTTCAAAAGAATAACTTCGCAAGCTCTGATTGAACTGCCAATACCTAAACTGTCAGAAAGTTTACTGATTTTACTGAAGCCAGAGAGCTCTCTGGCCTCAGTAAACTACAAACCTCAGAATTCCTCAGGATGTTGAAAGTGGAATAATAGCACTGTAACAGTATAGTGCAGAAATGTCCATTTTTTGCATACAGAAGACCACCTTGATTTACATTGAAAGGTCATTTAGAAGGTGGTGAGAAACAGCAATATATGATAAGCTAAGTAATGTCTGCCAATTGGAGTAAGTAATTCTGGACTGGATCGTAGGTGGGCAAGTTTGAGAAATCCAGGAGCTACACACACTTCCCTGTGGAACTCAGAGGATTGCACACAGGCCCATGAGTTCGTTATCCCACCTCACAAAAAATCAAAGTGATTGCAGAGTTGGGATTAGGCGATGTTTGTGGCTTCCTTTGATAGAGAAGTCTGGAAGCCTGAGAATGATGGGACTTAAAGTAGCATAGAATAGTATAAAGGAATCAAGACCAGGCCTCTGCAAAGTTTCCTCCAGTGCCCTTTGAGTTACTAGCCTGTTTTGTCATTAACTGGAAATTAGTATATCAGCCTTGAAGAGGCAACAGCTTGATCGGGGAGACAAAGAAACATAGACCATTTCTTCATGGTGTCAATGTTCCACAATGGGGACATGTTGGAAGCAGTCCTCGAGTTGTTCTTTTTCACGATGTCATCATGGTCTGCTTTGGCAGCAGTCGTGGAATCATAGAATAATAGAATCATAGAATCATAGAAATGTAGAGTTGGAAGAGACCACAGGGCCATCCAGTCCAACCCTCTGCCATGCAGGAACACCCTCAAAGCACTCCTGACGGATGGCTATCAAGCCTCTGCTTAAAAACCTCCAAGGAAGGAGACTCCACTACACTCTGAGGCAGCAGATTCCACTGCCAGACAGCCCTGACTGTCAGGAAGTTCTTCCTGAGGGTCAGGTGGAATCTCCTTTCCTGTAGCTTGAATCCATTGCTCCTTGTCCTGGTCTCTGGAGCAGCAGAAAACAAGCCCTCTCCTTCCTCTACATGGCATCCCTTCAAATACTTAAACATGGCTATCATGTCCCCTCTTAACCTTCTCTTCTGCAGACTAAACATATCCAGCTCTCTAAGTCTATCCTCATAGGGCATGGCTTCCAGGCCTCTCACCATTTTGGTCACCCTCCTCTGGATTTGCTCCCACTTGTCAATATCCTTCTTGAATTGGGGTGCCCAGAACTGGACACAGTATTCAAGATGAGGTCTAATCAAACCAGAGTAGAGTGGTACCAGTACCTCCCTCGATCTAGACATCGTACTCCTATTGATGCAGCCAAGAATAGCATTGGCTTTCTTGGCTGCCGCATAACATTGCTGACTCATGTTCAGCTTGTGGTCTATGAAGTCTCCTAGATCCCTTTCACACATACTGCTATCCAGCCATGTGTCCCCCATCCTATATTTCTGTATTCCATTTTTAATACCTAAGTGTAGGACCGTACACTTCTCTCTATTGAATTTCATTTTGTTAGCCTTGGCCCAGCTCTCCAATCTATCCAGGTCATTTTGAATTTTGATCCTATCCTCTGGCATATTAGCAACCCCTCCCAGTCCACAAGTTGTGCTTTTGTATGATGTCATCACAGTCCTGCTGTCAACGCATACCAACCAGTCACAATCGTGGCATATTCCATTAATGGGAAAAAAAAAATCTGTTAATGGATGCTCCTGTCGCTAGTGGCCATGCGCAATGGGCAGAAGTGCGATGTAGGTGCTTCCTTTCCCAGAGCAGCATGGGCAAGAGGTTGGCTGTGCTGTGGAGGGAAGGTGCATGTTGCTCATGCTCCCTTCCTCAGGAAGCTACCCAGGTGTGCATTCACATTGCGCTCTCATCCTGGCAAAGGTGCTGCTGGGATTGCGGCAGGAAGTTGCTGGAAAGAGGTAAGGTGCAGAAATGGCCATAGAGAATGGAATGGATATTACAGATAACAAGGGAGACAGCAGTGCTAGCCTCCCAGAGTACAGAAAAGTAAGTAGGTCCCACTATGAAATTAACAACAACAACAGCAACAACAACAACAACAACAACAACAACATTTATTACTCACCTTTCCCCAAGGTTCGAGGTGAAGTACAGAATAGATGGAGTTAAAAACTGTAGTTAAAACACACATAGAACAATTGATGCAAATATAACAAAATTGAACATATCATAGTTGAAAGTATAATTAAAATACAGTTAAATGTACAATTAAAACTAGACTGGGTAGGCCTGCTGGAAAACAACAGATAGGTGCTAAGTGACTGATATATTGGGGGGTTTACTACGTAACAAGACCAAAGCGCATGCCCTGGCACCTGAATCCCACCAGCTTTTATGTAGGAGGTGATGTAACTTAGTATGCTAATACCTTTTCTTACAGAAACTACAGATGTGTACGCCTTTCTTTGTTCTGCATGTTTGATTTGGGATTCCCCCAGACATCGCTTGGATTCAGTCTAGGTTGAATAAAAGATTTATTATTTTGAATCCCTTGCTGGTGTGTAACTTTTGGCTGTGTTGCAAACCTGTCCATTGTTACTATCACTTTGGCCTGTTTTAAGCCCAGTTACTTCTGATTTTAAGGGTGGGGGACCTTTGAGCTTAAAACAGATGGGGGAACATTGCCAATTTAATGTTTCTGATATGGGTGATGGGGAAGGCCTGCTGGTGTTGTAATGGAAGCCGGCCTGTTGGAGAGACTCAGTCTAGGGATATATGTGAACATATTGGAAAAGTACATCTTAAAAGGTGCAAGGTGATGGGATGAGAGGCAACCCAATGTGGAACTTGAATGGAGTGAAAATAATGACAGATTCCAGGAAACACAATGGAAGTCAAAATGGCAGATTTTTGTTTTTATATCACTGCTTGTTATAAATATGGATTGTTCTGATTAAACACTGCTTCTAATTGTCCCACACACATTTTATGGAGTCTGGACAATTGGAATCCAGATACAGGCTTCCCCCACTTATCTGACAGATTTGGGACTGGACCACTCTCAGAAAATGAAATTGGTTGAAGAGCTGAACCCATGTACTGTACTGTAGGGAGCATAAAGGACTTTTGAAGACTCATTTGAGTCCAATTGTGTACTGCTTGCAGTCTCTCAGATAGCTTAGAGCCTTTCCACCCTTTTACTTCATTTTGCAAGCAGTGTACATACGTGAGTGGTTCCAAGTGAGCTTCTGTAGGCTAGACGAACTGATGAAACAGCGGAATGCTGTCAAATTAATGAAGTTGTCTTTTATTGTGAAGTTTCAAAAGAGGGAGAGAGACAGTATGGTGTACTGGGACTATAACCCAGGAAACTAGGGTTTGATTCACTGCTCAGCCATGGAAGCCCATTGGGTGACCTTGGGCATGTCACATATTTGCAGCCCCCAGAAAACCCCATTATAGGTTCACTTTAGAGTCATCAAAAGTCAGAAAAACAACTTGAAGGGCCACAACAACAGTAACAACAACAAAGAAAGAGTCGACAGATAACAGGGTGTCAAAAGGTGACAGCTTCCTGTACAATAAAAGAGATTCCAAAAAATATCCTCAAGCAATTTAGTATCCCTTGTTTCCTTCCTGATATTGGGCTCCTGGACACCCAGACCAAGTAAAGGGTAATTTTTTCTTCTCTATGCCACTGCACACATAAGACATGGAAGAAATACCTTCTGGATGGTATTTTTGCTACCTCTTTCTTTCCCACACAAAACCTAATTGTTACCTTGTCTTAATAACCTCACTTGTGCTACTTCCTCTTTTTGATGAGCATTTTGAAACAGTTTGCAAGTCTTTTGTACACCCACCTTTAATTATCTTGGGCAGTCAAGTAGAAGCAAAGGCCTCATTTGTGTTCTCCCCCAATCCCTGCTGATTGGAAACCCGGCTCTCTACAAGGTCCTTGCAGTCTCTTACATCTCCCCATTTCTGTTTCTGGTTAACATGAATTCTACTAAGAAGCTGACTATCTGGATTGCAGCCCATTTGATTATGATACTCTGTGATGAGTCAGAAATCCTTCTCCTTGCAGTTGTATGGGATACAGAATGAGCACAATGTGCCGAAAAATGGCTTGGTAGGCAGCATTGGTTATATGCCCACATTGCTGCAAAAGAAGCTGGCATTCCAGATGTTAAATATGGTGTCTTAAATGTCCAACTATAACTTCTTTAAGAGAATGAAGGGCATGGTTCATTCAAAAGTTTGGTTGGATGTATTGATACAACACTTTCCCTGAAAAGACTGTATCATATAAGAACAAAGGTCGGTGTGGGGGGAGAAAGACCCAATAATTCTGTTTTTTCTCACATTCATCATTTTTAAACCATAGATGTTCCCCATATGTAATGTTATGAACTGAGCAAATTTTCATAAATCCTTCAAAAGTGAACAGAAACAAAATTTGTTAATTCCCTTTCCATGTCTGTTCTCAGGATTGCTAGTTGTCACATTTGTTAACCTGTTTGTTTGCTCTTGCAACAACCACTGTTTTTCTGTGTCACTCAAATTTGCAACCAGTTCCTCTCCAATTTCCTCCTCTCTCCTACTAGACCATGTGTTTGATTTTGAACCAGTATTTCTGAGTAAAGAACACATGTTTTATAAGAAGGACTAGGCTTGTTCTTTTGTGCTAAACCCTATGCTTGTGTGTTTGGACATAGGACTAATTGTTGTTCAGCCTCTGCTTTGCCAATTTGACTACTCTGCTTGAGAGTTCCAGTATAAATTTTCTTGATAAAATTGTCCCCAACAGCTATTTCCACACTACACTGTTATAGTGCTGTTATTCCACTTTCAACCTCCTATGAAATCCTGGAGTATGGAGTTTAGGGAATGGCATTTAGAATTCTCATCCAGAGAGCTCTTTGACCTCAGTAAGCTACAAACCCCAGAATTTCACAGGATGTTGAAAGTGGAATAATAGCACTATAACAGTCTAGTGTGGAAATGGTCTGTGTCTCAAAACTAAACAACACACAGGATCACAGTTGAATAAACTGGATATCCAATGAAGATGGCCCTTTTTGCACAGAGGCTTTTTGCATGAGCCGGGGTGGGCGGCTTACGCGAAAAGCCTCTTCCAAGAGCCTGCCGGTTCCCCGCTCGTTCCTACCGCAGGCGAAGGAACAAGCGGGGAAGCGGCAGCATCCCGGAGGCGGAGGCGGCTCGCGCGTCCATCATCCCCCGCTTACGCGAGAAGCAGGAGCCTCTCGCGCCGCCCCCGCGCACGCGGGAAGCGAGCGACAGTCGCACCCGCCCCCCCGCGCGTGCCAGGAGCGAGCGACAGTCACGCCCACCCCCCGCACGCGCCAGGAGCGAGCGACAGTCACGCCCGCCCCCCCTGCGTGCGCACACAAAGCGGGAGGCTGTCGCGAGCAGCCCCCCACCCGCGCGGAGCAGGATGCCATCGCATCCGTCACGCAAGCGCCCCGCCCCACCCCTTCCTTCCGCAGGAGCGGAGGGAAGGAAGTGCTACCCGGCCGCCTCTCCGACGCACCGCACAACAGGTAAGTGCGGGTGGGCGCCGGGAGCGTTGCGCGAGCGCGGGGTGATTTTCGTTTGGAAGCGAAAATCAAAAACCCCGCGCTCGCGCCGCTGCAGCCCCGTGAGAGCGCCGGAAGTGGGAGTGCGTCGTGTGGAGCGGCGCTCCCACTCCCGCACGGCTCACGGGGCTATTTCGCTCGGGAAAGCCCGTGCGAAAAGGGCCGATGTCAGGTCTATCTGCTGCTACACATCTCTATGCTGAGATACTGCTGTGCATTACCATTCTGCCACTCTCTAGCTGGTGATTTTTATTTACACACTGCCCCTGCTTTGTCCTCAGTCTCTTTTTTATCTCATATCTCCCACTCTCCCTCAGAGCTGCCTCATACAAATACAAAATATCTTCTCAAAATTTCAAAATTGCAACTCCTTAGGGAACAAGGGGGTTGTGCTCCATGAAAGCTGTTGTTGCTGTTGTGTGCCTTTAAATTATTTGTGACTTATGGCAATCCTAAGGCAAACTCATCACAGGCTACACTTCATCAATTTACCCAAATGTACATGTGTTCACTCTACCCAGATGTAGCTATAGAGGAAAGATCCCAAGTACAGATATTCTCCCAACTTCTGAATCTATATGCATACATATAGTGTGAACACATATACAGTGCAATGTGTGAATACCCTGAAGACTGAATGGATGGATGAATCTTGGTTACTTCTACATTTGTTCCTTAAGTTGTAAGTACTTCCCATTCCATCTATGGGGAAATTTTCAAAGTTGGGTGAATTCTTGCCAAAACTGAACTGAAACAAAACCCTTTCCCATCTCTACTAGGGTTATAGGGAACTTGCTTTGTGCTGAGTTGGGATTTTTTTGTCTGTCTTAGCTCAGTAGTCCTTCCTCTGACTGGCAACAGTTCTCCAGGATTTCAGACTCTGGAATGTTTTCCCCATAACTTGCTACTTGACGCTTTTTCCGCTATATGAACCTGATAGCTTCTGCATGTAATGCATGTTCTCTCCTCCTGGACTACAATCCCTGTCCATTCTTTGTTACAATACTCAGCTTGTGTGGTCTAAACAGTGCACTACTTTTCTTTCACTTCCTTTGGAGCTCAATCTGGCTCAGATCTTCTTCTTCTCCCTCCACTTCATGTTTTCTTCTTTAACAGTATAAAATATTGAAGTCTTAGGTCAAGCATCACATTGCACATAGCTACCAGAAATGAATCTCATTTGGAAGAGGTAGAACTAGACTTCTTTGAATGTTATCTCATGCCTCCAGCCATTCATTCTGGCTCACGAACATGGTACCATTTCAGATTTTGGCAGCTAAGCTTGGTGTAGCTTTCCACTTATTATAAACCCAGCAGGGAAACAGTGGTGAGGATGTAAACATGCCAAGGGGAAGTAGTTTGTTGTCTGCCAGAAGTGTCCCTGCTACTCCAGTAAAAATGTAAAATACACCCCCAGCATGCTAAAGGGACAGCCTTTTGTGCAAATGCTACCTCAGTAGATTTTGAGGGAAAGAATAAATGCTCCGTGAATACAGAGAAGCTATTAGCAAATGCCTGATGATGTCCATGCTCTTCTGGCCATTTACAAATGCAATGTGACTATATGTGAAAGCCTGTGTACTTCACTTTGTGCTTAGCAAACAAATGGCACCAGGTCACCAAATCCACAGGAACAAAGATGATCATTGCTGTATTTTTTTGCTTCTGCATTAGGTACCTCATGGGGAAATGATGCATCTTTGTCAAGAGTCATATTAGAAGTTTGAATGGGCAAGAGACTTTAATAAAAAACCAAGTAAGGCCAGACAAGAGGGTGAATAGCAAAAGGGACAGAGAAGTAACTGGTTAGACTCAGCAGACATATCAGGATCTACATTTTTTAAAGAGTAAGGACTAAGCAACACATGGCTGTAATCACAGTAGGAGTGCTAGGATCCTGTAAGATAATACCCTCTGACATTACACAGATGAAACTGAGACACAAGTGGCCAAGCAACATCAGAGTGCAGTCAAGATGACAAAAATTAGTAATGAGGAAGACCATCCAAGCTAGAACAGGTTATGGCAGTTTACTTTTGCCTGAGTCAACAGAGGAGGGAAAGATTCCACACCCTTCTCTCTTCCCCTCCTCGCTGAGTTTACAGAGCACAAACTACTTCTGCACATTGAACTCAGTTTGCAGCAACTGAAGCAATCCAGGGACAAAGGGAAAAGTGGGAAGAGAGAGAAAATTTGTGCTAGTGAGTATATTGGTATGTATAGGCTTATAAGCAATATACATTACTTAACATTTACTACAATGCTTTTTATAGATATTCAAATAATGCTGGGTTGTCCTTTTGATTTTTGTCATTTGTATTTATACTTGTTTTTATATAACCCCTGAAGGCCACTGAAACAATTGCATAGCCTGAAATGTTTTGGCTTTCTTTCAGATAAAAATAAAGACCACTGACAGAGCACTTGGAGACTTTTCTCCACCTTGTTGGATAATCTATGTAGGGAAAATGTGGGGCAGGGCAATGGTGTGTCCCTGCTATTTCTGCTGGGACAACTGCTTTCAGTACCATTGCCCATGCTATCCTTCTGGCCCACCTCACTGGGACAGGACTTGAGGCACTATTTTACAATGATTCTGTTACTTCTTGGAGAGGTGAACTCTGAAGGCGGTGCTGGATGATTCCTATTTGAAATTCTGGCCATTGGCTTGTGCAGTCTGTCAGGGTTCATTTCAGTCCCCCATGCTGTTTAACATATGCATGAAAACACTGGAAAATTTATCCAGAGTTTGGTGGTCCAATCTCACTAGTATGCTGATGACACCTACCTCTATCCCTTCTTCCCATCTGACTCCAAGGAAGCTATCTCAATACTGAGCCAATGACTACTATCAGTAATGGACTGGATGAAGACAAACAAATCGGAACTTAAAACCAGGCAAGACTCCTGGTCAGTCAAAAGGCAGAGCATGGAATAGGGATTCAACCTTTGCTGGATGGGGTTGCAAGCCCCCTGAAATCTCAGCTTTATTATTTATTATTATTAGGTTAGCAGTTTGGGTGTATTCTTGGATGCAAACCTGAGTCTGGATGTCCAGGTTTCAGTGGCAGCTGGGAGTCCTTGTGCATAGTCAAGGCTAACTGTGCTCGTTCCTTGGTAACACATGGCTTGATCACATCTCATTTGGATGACTGTAACACACTGTTCATGGGGCTATCTTTGGAAACTGTTCAGAAACTTCAATGGGTCCAAAATGCTGTAGCCAGAATGCTAACTGGAGCCAGTCCCCAGGAAACATATAACTCCCTTGTTGAAACAGCTATGGTGGCTACTGGTTTGTGTTCAGCAAGAATTCACCCTGTATGACTTAGGTCCAGACTCTCTTAGAAACTGTGGCCCTTTTCGCATTGAGGCTTCTCGCACGAGCGGGGGAGGGTGGCTCGCGCGAGAAGGCTCCTCCGGGAGGCTGCCGTTTCCCCGCTCCTTCCTTCCGCAGGCAAAGGAACTAGGGGGAAGCGGCAGCCTCTCTCGAGCCGCTCTCCCCCCCGGGCGAAGCAGGAGGCTGTGCGTCCGTCCCCCCCACCCGCGCGAAGCAGGAGGCTGTGCGTCCGTCGTGCTAGCGCCCCGCCCCTTCCTTCCGCAGGGATGGAGGGAAGGAAGCGCGACCTGGCCGCCTCCCCGACGCTCCGCACAGGAGGTAAGTGCACGTGGGCGCCAGGAGCATTGCGCGAGCGCGGGTGATTTTTGCTTTGAGGCGAAAATCAAAAAACCCGCGATCGCGCCGCTGCAGCCCCGTGAGCGCAGCGAAAGTGGGAGTGCGTTATGCAGAGCGACGCTCTCACCACCGCGAGGCTCACGGGGCTGTCACACGACAGAAAGCCCGTGCGAAAAGGGCCTGTATCTCCCTATATAAACCTGCTAGAGTCCTGCAACCCACAGCGGAAAGCTTTCTCTCACTCTTTCCACCACAACAGGCTTGTTTGAGCATGGGAAAGAGCCTTCCCAGTGGTTGCTCCTATCTTGTGGAGTTCCCTTCCACGGATTGCTAAGCTGGCTCTCACGTTGATCTCTTTTCACTGGCAGGCAAAGACTTTTTCTTCATGCATGCTTTTAATGAGTAATTGCTTGCAAAGAGTCTTCTTATGAGTTATATGTGCTTTGTTTTTAACTTTTGTGTGCTTCTGAATGATTTTATACTATTTATAAGTTATGGTTTTAATGTGATGACTTTTAATTGTGTTTTAAATTTTATGGCCAGGTTTTAACTGATTCTTTGTGTGATTTACCTTGAGCCCCACTGCAGGACAAAAACAGAATATAAATAGAATGAAGGAATGAAATACCAGGTGCCATCGGACCATTGTTTCAAACTGCCAGCCCATATACTGAATTCTTCCTGGTTTGGGTGTTACCACTTAGGTCATTTCTGCACTAGACTGTTACAGTGCTATTATTCCACTTTCAACCTCCTGTGGAATTCTGGGATTTGTAGTTTACTGAGGTCAAAGAGTGCTCTGGCTGAGAATTCTCAATGTCCCTCCCTAAACTGCAAAGCCCAGGACTCTATAGGATGTTGAAAGTGGAATAATAGGAAAGAAAGAGGAGGATGTGGTCTTCCGGACTTGAGACTGTATTATTATGCGAACGGCATGCTTTGGGTAAAAGATTGGATCACTCTTAAAGATGATAGAACGTTGAGTCTTGAGGGCACGGATCTTGGGTGGCACGGCTACATATGGTATAGTAAAACAAGGGTTGATAAAGATTTCTCTAACCATTACATAAGAAGAGTGCTTTAAGAAATTTGGAAAATTTGGAAAAAGAAAATATATATTAAAATTCCACTTTGGGTGTCTCCCCATGAAGCTCTATACAGTAATCGGAGAGGGCCACCGGAGAGATGGATGACATACAAAGATATAATAATTGAAGTTGGAAAAGAGACACAAAGAATTAAGATGAGAGAGGAATTAAATAATGAAGGGTGGAATTGTCAGTGGTTTCTGTACCTCCACCTCAAGGAAAGATATAGAATAGATCAAAATTTGGAGGGATTTGACACCACAATTTCAATGAATGGATTCGAAAATATAATATTTAAGAGGAAAGATCATATAGTATCGCAGATGTATAATTTTATGTTACTAAGAGAATTGGAATCGGAAGTAATAAAAGATTCAATGATTTTATGGTCTCATAATATAGGTCATGAAATTAAACTAGAATATTGGACAAAAAGTTGGGAGTATACACGGAAATTTACATTAGCTCAAAACTTGAAGGAGAATCATATTAAAATGTTATACTGCTGGTATTTAGATCCAGAAAACTGAGTAAGATATATAAAATGAAAGAGAAAAATGCTGGAAGTGTGAGGGGGAAAGTGGACCATTTTACCATATGTGGTGGCTTTGTAAAGAGGCGAAAACTTATTGGAAAGTGATACATAAGGTAATTACAGAAATACTGAATATAAAAATACCGTTGACACCAGAGATATTTCTGTTGAATATGTTACATCAAATGACAAAAGAACAAAATAAATATAAGAATGGTATACTGTACATGGTAACAGCAGCAAGAATTTTATATGCTAAATACTGGAAAATGAATAAAGTTCCAGAAATAAAGGAGTGGCTTATTAAAGTTCAAGAATATGTAACTTTAGATAGCCTATCGAGAGCAATGAGAGGAGAAAAAAGAGGAAACAAAAAGACTGAAATCATAGAAATTAAGAGATATAGTGAGGAAAACTGGGAAAAGATCTGTAATGAGTAATGAAAGAACTAGGGTAAGGTATAAGGTAGTAAAGACAGGAGAGCGAAAGGTACATTTAAAATATGGTTAATGGGGAAGATAAATGTTTGACGAGAATGATTCTAACGTAATGTAAAGAACTGAGTCAAAGAAAGTAGGAAGTGAAAGAGATAATGAGAAACGGGGAATATTTCTTTCTATTGTTTGTGTGAAGAATTTAAGGTTATTGATAATGTAAATATTGTAATTTGTTGAGATGTTTGTAATTTGTTGTTAATCTCAATATATATATATATTCATATATATGAAAGTGGAATAATAGCACTATTAACAGTGTAGTGTGGAAATGGCCTTAGAATCGAGTTATACTAAAATGAATCAGTGGTGGTCAACATAGAGGAAAGCTAATTGGAAAGCCTACATCCTTATTGCTAGTCAGCACCAGACTAGCTGGGACACACAAGGCAAGCATGCATAAGGTCCTACTCAAGTGTTGCGAAGGAGGGCTTCCTGTGACAATTCCAGGCTCCTGTGAGATCTCAAATTCTGCAGGAACCCTCAAATGTGTGGAAATATCACAATGGCAGGCCAGCAGCCATCACAAGGGGAGGAATTTTCCTTCCACCAAGCTGAGTATGCTCCTCAACATGGAGTGGGAAGAACGGGCACCAGGTCTGCTGGGGACAGGCTCCCCAGCATTTGGTATATAATCTGAAAATCATCTGTTGGCTCTATTCTAGCAAATATAGGACTGTTGGTATCCTTTTTAATGTTCATGTAGGATAAGATTTCCAGTCTTTAAATAAGAATTATCTCTTACAATAAGGGGCAGCCAGTGACCTTATACAGAGTGAACTTCTCAGTCCATAAATAAGGGACATCTCTTATAGTTAGGGACACTTGAGAACCTAGGGCATTTCCTCCCTACACTGTTATAATGTTATTATTCCACTTTCAACATCCTATGGAATCCTGGGGTTTATAGTTTAGGGACAGGCATTTATAATTCATAGCCAGAGAGCTCTTTGGCCTCAGTAAACTACGAACCTCAGAATTCTGCAGGATGTTGAAAGTGGAATAATAGCACTATAACAGTGCATTGAAGAAATAGCCCTAGTTGCTGGGGTAATAATTAGACAATGAGACAGTTTAGTAGTATTATTAAGAGCCAAAAGTTATGTCATTCCTTAGGGACAATATAACTGTGATTTTTTCTTTCTTTCAGAAGAAAAGTATTTTGTGACATTTGTAACTGTGTTTGTAGACAGAATGTCACATTTGTTCCCCAGTTAAGTTCACTGAAATCTTCTTCAGTGGTTTTTCCATCCTTTGAACTTTTTTCCTGTGTGCAGGGATGAACTCTAGTTGAGGAGAATGTGAAGGTTAGATGCTTGAAATGCAAATGTACTGAAGGTTTGCAAAGATAAACCGACCAACAAGCCCCATTACACATATGCCATCAGTCAAATGATATCCAGCACTTTATTATTCCCAATTTCAGGATCACACTTTGATCCCTTGCTGTGCGTTTATTGATGCTTTAAACATCTGTTTCGCTCTTGATTCAATTTGCCAGCCCTGATGGATGGCTAATTGAGATGCAGATCTACGGTATTCCACCTCTTAATTGTCTCTAAGGGCCATCTAATAATGAAACAAATAGGGAGAGAGTTGTCCGAAGGGAGAGTGTGATTATGAATAAAGATTTGTTCCAAAGGAATATGCTTTTTCTTTGTTTAAAAATTCCTTAAAAAAAAAAAACTCAGCATGCTTTCAAAGTCATGATAATGATATTTTAAATCTAACTTTTCATCCTCTTCTTTGGGTATATTAAGGAAAGGTAAAACTCTGCTCCTTTTTGGGGGCTAGTATAGTACAGTGGCTGATCAGGAAATCTTGAATTCAAGCATCTCTTCTGCCAGGAACAAATGTTAGGCAAGCCTTCTCTCTCTCATTCTCTCTCTCTCTCATTCTCTCTCCCCCGCCCCAGTCTTCAAATTTGAGGTAGCTGGGAACTTAACCTTACAAGATTTTTGTAAGTAGGGCTACCAGCTCAGTGTTGTCCAAGGCCCTGAGGTTTCCAGACCAAAATCTGAGACTTGGTCCTTTTACTCCAAGTCTCAAGTCAAGTGTCAAGTCTCTGTCTCCAAGTTTCAAGTTGAATCTCAACTCCTTGCAAGATCCTTTCAAGTCAAATATCAAATCTGGTAGCCAACTTTAACAGAGGGCTTTTTCGCACTTTGGGAAGAAAACGGAGCAGTCTGTTACTCACCGGACTGGCTCGCTCCCTCCAATGATCCATGCTGATCCAGAGCAGTGTGTGCCCACACTACACACTGCTCCAGGGACAAAAATGGAGGCTTCCGGTCAGTTGAGGCTCTCCACCAACCAGAGAAGCGCGCCAGCAGGAAGCCCGGCCCCAGAAGATCTGCAGCCTCAGGCTGGTGCCAGCCTGCAGATCTAAACAGGAGCACAGGGACAGACTGAGGCGCACCATGCTATTGAAAGACCTGTTTTAAGCGGTCTTTCAATAGCATGGCGAACCACCAGTTCTGGTCGTTCCAGAGCAGGCAGAAGTCCAAAACTACAGAAAGTAGTCCGGACCCAGTTCACCCCCAAGTGCAAACATCCTCGCTGGAGGACACACTGCCCCGTTTAAAAAACAAAATGCGGAAAGGCCAGAGACAGGGATAGGGTGTATTCCTCTCATATACCCCACTACTGTCTCTGTTAAAGTTAGCTCCCAGACAATGGGTTTACAAGGGCCTGAAACTTCAGAAGTAGGGAATAGGATCCATCTTACTCCACATTCCTCAAGCTGGAGGCTTTTGTGTCAAGGGACTTAAAATGTTTGTAGCTTCAGAAGTGGGAAATATGATCCTTCTTATTCTCCATTTCCAAAGTTGGAGACCTTTTGGGAAGTGAGGAATAGGATTCTTCTTACCCCGCATTACTAAAGCTTCAAAAACTTTAGAAGGAGGGATTCTTCCTCCTCAAGCCTGTTGCGTAATACATTTGCTGTGCCCCTTTGAGAAATACACCCTGAGCTCTGGGGGTGAGTTTTGCCTTCTGCTATTTGGAAAAGTTTCAGAAGACTCCTCCAACGTGCATCAGGAACAGCCTGCAGAGTAGACCTCAATCCCACCTCAATCCCATTGCTTAATATGTTTGCTGTTCCCCTCAATAAATACGCTCACGCTTGAGAAATATCATAATAAAGTTTTATAACTTTATTAAGTCATAAAGTTTCGGGATGAATGGGTTATGTTACTGAACCAAGGGCAGCAAGTCATTGACTAAAAATATACAAGTCATGAGTTGAGTCAAGTCAGTATGCCACTTATTGTTGAGTCAAGGCTAATTAAGAGGAAAAAATTAGCTAAAGCACTTGTCTGCAGATGAGAGTGAAATCAGGGGATTATTCCTTCTTACTTAGGGAGATGGAATGAAGAACATTTAAGCTAACCTACCTACATGGTGTAGAGGTTTGAGTGTTGGACTGACTCTGGAGACCAGGGTTCAGTTTCCCACTAGGCCATGGAAATCCACTTAGTGTAACCTTGAGTGTGTCACACACTCTCAGACTCAGAAAACCCTGTGATAAGTTTGCCTTAGGGTCAACATAAGCTGGAAATGACTTGAAGACACACAACGACAACAACACTTCCTTCTAGACAGAAGCTGGTTGCACAGTAGACCACAAGGTGCTCCCTGGTGCCTCAATGATAAAGAGGGAAGGAAAAAATTAACTAAGTAAATACATAGAACCCCTGGAAAGTCTTCACAAGTTGCAGCAACAAATCAAGTAAACCTTGCAAACTGTAGCAGTTGCTGCTCTATCAGCTGAACTAGAGAGTTGCATACAGTCCCTTTCCTCTTGCCCAGAGATGAGCCCACTCAAAGCTGGACAATTTGGACCCTCATTTCGTGCCTGGAGATGACCCATGAAAACTAGAGCATGTATGTTTGCTTGTCACATACCCCATCCTATAATAAGTTTGGGACAATTAGCACCAACTTGTTGCTTTTCTTTCAACCTAGAGGATGCTTATGTTCTGCTTCACATTCTGCTTCACATTCTTTTAGCTAGTCTGGTGATCCCTATACTTGCTATCTTTCTCATGTCAGGAAGTAACATGAATCAAGACCATAAAAGATGTTCATCCTGGGTCTCTTGGCATTTTGTAAGACAAACAGGCCTCTTATTTTTCAAAAGTTTAACTCTCATGGCACCAATCAGAGCTCCAGCATTCCCAGGTTGCTTTATCATTAGCAAATTATTCTTTATGAAAACTTGCAAAAAAAATAAAAATACTTTTCATCCTATGAACTAAATCTCATTGATAGTCCCAATAATTGAATTGTTATCTGAATTGTGAGTCAATAATTATGTATATTCTACTGCTCCTACTGTAGGTCTGCTGTAGCTGAGAGTAACAATAAGGCCATTTCCACACTACAGTATCTCTCTCTCTCTCTCTCTCTCTCTCCACACACACACTATCACACACATTTCCACTATCAATATTCTATGGAATTCTGGGATTTACAGTTTAGGGAGGGGCCTTTAGAATTCCCAGCCAGAGAGCTCTTTGCCCTCACTAAACTACAAACCCCGGAATTCCACAGGATGTTGAAAGTGCAATAATAGCATTATATAAATGTAGCATGGAAATGGCCTAGGATTCAGACACATATTGTGCAAAGCTCAGAAAAGTTTAATTTCTTGCATTACAACTCCCAACATCCATCTTGTGTGCTAAGAATCCTCCTTCATCCTCTTATCACATCTTTCTGGGTTGCTCGATCACATAGTTTCTAATGCTATTGTAGAGTAAACAAATTAATACACCAGTTTGGATAGTGCAGGAAGATGTGGGTGTGTGGGAACTTTCAAGGCTGGATTCCTCCCTTCTCCCACTGTCCTGTTAGCTTTCAGAAGTGTGTAGGTGAAAAGGCAAGAAATCTCTGTTTCAGTATAATGAGCAGCAAGAGAAATATTTCTTTTTAGATCATCGTCAGCAAAACAGAAAATAAGAAATGAACAGCAGCTAGGAAAAGGAAATGAGTCCCACTTACTCCATCCTCAAATACACACACTAACATTACAATGCTGGAAAGAGAGCAATAGAAAGAATACTCAGAGAAATAACATGATCACCAGATAAGGGGCCTTATCACACTACACAATTATAGTGCTATTATTCCACCTTAACTGCCATGGCAATATCACATGGAATCATGGGATTTGCAGTTTAGGGAGAGGCATTTAGACTTCTCAGCCAGAGAGCTGCAGTGCTCCACCAAACTAAACCTCAGAATTCCACAGAATGATGTTGTGGCACTTAAAGTGGAATAATAGTGCTATAACAGTGTAGTGATAGGGACCTAAGTTAAGGGAACTGGGTCTTCATTCTGGTAAATGGTTTGAAAGCAAATTGGCAGAGCTGCACTCTGCAAAGTTCTTGAACTCCCTCTCTCCTGCAAATGAAGCAGCACGTTTGATCTGCTACCTCTGACAAGATCAGTAGAAAAGATTAAGCAGCCTGGAATGTGTTGGAGAAAAAGAATGAGTTACAGACTGAGGAAAAAGTGGCCTGCTTCATAAACCCTGTTTTCTTTCATTGGCAGGCAACAGTTTGGCCATGTGAGTTACTTGTTATCTGCACACTGCCATATTGTGCCACACTTAAAAGGTGCATATATGCCCTCACTACTTGATCTGTGCTATAAGCTACAGGGTAGAAAGCAGGAGTCACGTAATTAAGTCTTTTACTCCAAGTCTCAAGTCAAGTCTCAAGTCCTTGAAGACAGTTTCAAGTCAAGTCTCAAGTCTGGGAGCCAACTTTATACCCCAGCGTATATTCCAGAATTTCTGGACAGAGTTGAATAAAGTCAGTTTTAACTATTTAAGCAGAGTTAGCCCTCCACATTTGTGATTTTGCCATTTGAAGCTTCAGAGGTGAGGAATAAGATCCTTCTTACTCTCCCTTCCTGAAGCTGGAAGCTTTTGTGCCGATGGGCATAAAAGAGTCTGCCGCTTTCCTTCTTATTTCCCATTCCCAAAGCTGAAGAACTTGTCAGAAATAGGGAATAGGATTCTACTTATTCCCCATTACTGAAGCTTCAAAAGCTGTAGAATGAAGGCTTCTTCTTCCTCAAGCCCACTGCCTAATGACACTTGCTGTTCTCTGAGAAACATGCCCCATGCTTTGGGGACAAGTCTTGCTTCTGCTTTTAGGAAAAGTTTTAGAAGGCTCCTCTGATATGCAGCAGAGACAGGCTGATGAGCAGACCTCAAGCCCATCTCAAGCCCCTTGCCTAACCTGTCTGCTGTTCTCCTCTGAGAAATGCTCCCACACTTTGGGCTTGAGACAGATTGTCCTGTGACCAGTAGGCAAAAAGGGATGGAAGCATTTTTAAATGAGGCAAGGTTTCTGGATGAATATGTTATGTTACTGAACCAAGGGTAGCAAACTAGTCACTCAAAACTATACAAGTCTCAAGTTGAGTCGAGTCAGTGCATCTTTGTTGCCAAGTTGAGTCCAAGTCAAGTCACTGATGTGACTTAAGTCTGACTTGAGTCCGAGTCAGTTGACTCAAGTCTACATTACAAGCTGAAGTTTGTCCTCCCCAAACTCAACCAGCTAGCTTTGGGGGTTGTTGGTTGCAGCATATCCAGCTAAATGAAGGTTGTTGTAATTTTGATTGGAAGAGGGTACACCTTATTACACTGGAATTTCCTGTGTTCCCTGTGGCCCAGAAGTGGGGCTTGATTCATGGAGACTTTGGGATGAGCAATCCTAACTGTAAACTTTTCACACAGCAATGAACTAGAATTGTTACTTAATTCATAACAGCATAATTTGGGTAGGGCTGCCAGGCCAGGAAATTCCAGGTCCTGAAATTTCAGCATCCAGACTTAAGGCCTGGGGATAGCCCCTGATGATGTCATGGAGAATATATGGAGAAAAGAGAAGATGTTTGTCCATGAGCTGTTGGGATAGAAACAGAAGGAGAAAGAAGATGAAAGAGGAAAAAAAAGAGATGTCATTTAGGAATAGGGATGAGGAAGAAAAAGAGGACAAGAAAGAGAGACTGAGAGAGAATACGGTCCAAGGGCAATGAGTGTAAGCATGAGTTGCGAGCAAGGGAGAAGAAGGAAGAAGTTGAAAGAGAGGTCAAGAAAGACAGTAAGAAAGAGAAGGGATGGCAAAGATATTTAGTAAGGATTAGCAGAGGAAGGAAAGGAGAAAGAAGATGAGAAAGCAAAAGATAATGGAAGAAAAGTGAAATAATGAATGCAAAGAGAAAGAAATCGTGCTTAAGCACAGCTGAAGAAGAAAGACATATGTATCATGTTCTTTGCAAACAATGGTGCAACTCACATATGGCTCAGACCAGGACAGAAAATGACATTGCTTCAATCATTCAGGCTAGAGTGAGAAAGATAGGAACAGGACTGGGCAAGTTAACAATGGGATAGGAAAAGAAACAAAGAACAATCCCATGGTAAGATATCCAGTGATTCCTAACGTACTGAATACAGCAGCAGTATTTCCTTAGGCCCGTTTTGCATGCCATTTCACATGTGAAAGGGCCTCTGGAGCGTTGCACGGTTGCAAAGACTGTTTCACATGACGTCCTCGCAATCGTGTGATGCTGCCAGGGCCAGTAGGTGGTGATAGCGGAATATGCACGATTGCATGTCGCTCCTGGGCCCCACATGCACTTACCCTGCGTGTGGAGCCTCCAGAGATGCGGCCCTCATGCTTCCTCCCCCAGTGCGGCCTGGGAAAGTACCTGGCTGCTTTGCAGAAGGAAGGGGCGGAACCCTCCCGCTTCCTTCCAGCCAGCAGGGAGTTGCTGCGGAGAAGAAGCAGAGGAGATGTGAGTGCCTCTCGCAAGAGCCTACTTGTGTGATCCCTATGTGCCCATGTTGGGACCAGGTAAAGTGCAGAAAGAGCAATTATCTCTCCCTCTTCCCAAGTCCTGTTACTGATCATGATCTGAGAATTTTGGAGAGGGGGAAGAGGTAAGTGGACAGGATGCTGTTTTTGACAGTCTGTATAGCAGCTGTCTCAATGCAGCCTGAAGCAGCAGAGGCTAGGGAACACTACACATACACACATACACACATTATTTTCAGGCTATGGTGTTGCCCTGAGATTCTCACAACACTTTTAGGCATGACAATCAAGTCCTGAGAGTCAGGCCCAGGCCCTGGGGTCTGGAACACCAAGTTTACCAGGTAGTCTTCCCCATTTTAAAATATACTTAGGTTTTCAGAAGAGATGAAACCACTGATTTCCACTTGGCTAATTGCATAGATAATTAAGAAAGGCCAGTAACTGCAGTGACTTGATACAAATCTGTGGTATTGTTTTTTCCTTTTTGCCTTTATTCTACTGTTCTCTTTTTTGTGAATGTGTAGCCATCCTTTTTCTTTCTTTTAATGTAAACACAGCTATTAGGCATAATGTCACTCTCTTTTAACAGTTCTTTATGGCTCATCAGGCACTACTGAGAAGTTGAAAAGCAATTAAAAAAACCACACACAGAGGAGTGGATAAGAAGACATTGGTTGACGATAAGGTGCTTAATGAATGCAATACACATTCTGCGTGGGTTGTCCCACATGCCCTGACCTCTGATTGCAAAGGCTGGAAAATCTCAATATGCTTAGATTTCTGGGATGGTAGTGATATTAAAGTGGACTGAGTAGTGCCTCCATTAAGAGGACCTTGAATAAAATATCTTCTGTCTCTTTCCTCACAACTGCAGTCCCTGTGCTCACTCTCTCTCTCTCTCTCTCTCTCTCTCTCTTTCTCCCTCTCCCTCCTACCTGCTTTCTTCCTCCCCACTTAGTTCAGGACTATTTCTACTGCTTTATAAATACATGTATATGTGTGAGTGGTGTATGGAGATGGAAGCAAACAAGTCAAAAATATTTTGCTTGTTCTTGTTAATAATTGAATACATTCACAATCTAATATTTCTGATTTGGCTAGATTCATAACATAAATCAGCCCACATCACTGCCTTGGCCTTCTCTGACAAACTACCGAATAATTTGGAAGTTTTGGGGGCAGAGATTGAGATCTGACAATATGGGGATATGGTCCTCTAGTCATATTTATTTCTCCAAGATACTGAGGCAACTGTGGTCCAAGTTCTGCCACAACCTGAACTCTCCTAATATCTTCCATTCTCACTGCCTCCTCTGCTCCCCAACATCTTCGACAACACAGATGATTTGGAGCACTCTGCCAACAATTTCTGTTTCTCAGGACTCCTCAGCCATGAATTTAGCAACAGCAAGATCAACCAGACCTGGTCTCTGCCATCTGAGAAGGCCACCTAATTTTGTCTAATGAGTGATTTAGGCCTGATCCATTAAGACTCCTACTTTTCTGTTAGTTTGGTAGGTGGTAACACATATTAATTTGTTGTGATATTTTAAGATGGTTTTTGTCCTACTGGTAAGGTATGGAAGCCCTGAACACTGATCAATTGGCTTATCCAGTAATCTTTCCCATAGGATGATCGGATAGAAGATAGGTCTAAGGATCTTCTGGAAGATCTTAGAATCCCACACAGTTTGGAAAGAGATATCTACTTGCGCATGAGAAGGCTGGAAGCCAATGGTGTATAAGTGGAAAGAACAGGTACAGTGATATTCTTGTGTTAGGTCCAGGGGCAGTACCATGATCTTACACAGACCTGACATGTGTGAAGAATGTATAAAAATGGCTAGAACGTCTTCACCTCTAAGTTAAAAATAAAAATGGATATGTGTCTTGACCCTACATATCCATATGGGCATGTGCATTTCCACATAGGGCAGCTTCTGAGATTTTTTTAAACTGTCAAAAATAGATTTAAGGTCTATTATACCTTTAAAATGCACTGTTATGATTAATTACATTTGTGGCTTTTAGAGTGATTGAGGACAGGATGTGTCAGAGTCAGGCAGTAAAACACTGAAGTGGACTTAGTAGTTAGAAGACCAGGACTGGTGAATTAAGGATCCAACTTGATTTAGAGAAATAAATGCATTTCTGTCCCCCACCTTGACAGACCAGAATTTGAACAGAACTGGTGCCCTGAACCACGGGCCCTTACATCCTAATATAGTTTGTCAAGGCAGCCAAGTCGCTACCGCAAAGTGCACGTGCTTGGAAAATTTCATCAAGCTAATGAACAAGATAGGAGTCAAAACTTCTAGGCATCAATTGGTCATATACAGCCTTTGATGCCCAACCAGGAATAACGAGACCAGACATAGAGAGCTGGGTTAAAAAGGAGGTATTTTATTTGACCTACAACTTATTTAGGTTGAGTTGTGCTTGGAATGGATCAAGGGGGGAGGGGGAGTGCAACCTGATCTGGGTCTAGTTGAGGCCAGATGTCAGCCCTTGACCACCTCCTCAGCCTTCCCTTGGGTGAAACACTTGAGCCCCAAGGGCAATCCAATGTTAGAGTTGCTTCCTGGCCAGCCATTTACTGGAATGTGAATTGAAGACACTCCCTTGGAAATCCCAGGACTTTATAAATGAGAGAAGGCCCTCAAGTCAATCCCAAAGGTAAACTTCTTACACACCTTCCAAGTTCCTGCAGCTAAATAAGCTATTCCAGAGCCCTACTGTTCACCCAAATGGTGACAAGGTGTACACCAAACACTTATCTTCTTCCCCACCACCTCTCAGTGACAGCCTACTTATCAATACCACCCAGACCCAATTGCCAAAAAGTCCCACAGGTAGTATTGTAGTTGTTGTTGTGTGCCTTCAAGTTGTTACTGACTTATGGCAATCCAAAGGTGACTCTATCATGGGGTTTTCTGGAGCTGACAGTGAGTGATGCTTCCGAGATCACCCGGGGAGATTTCCTTGGATGAGTAGGAAATCAAACCCTGGTCTCCAGTGCTCAAACTACTATACCAGGCTGACTTTAAAGCTACAGTATGGCATGGGGGGGGGGAGTAAAGAGGAGAAAAATCCTACCCAGCCCCAAAGAGACCAGCAAAGCTCATACTGCACTGAGGGCAATAGGGTGGGCCATTCTGTGAAGAACCAAAGATGCACAGGAAGGGGCAGCGCTAGCTTCTAGCTCTATTCTCATAAATGTGCAGTATCCTGGCAAGCTGTGCCACATGGATTAACCACTGTTCTCTGTCCTGCAGAGCATCAAAAGCATACTCTCCCATGCAGTGTTGTTCATCACGTAGATCCAGATACATGTTTGTAATGTAAACCAAATATACTATATAACCACCACATTGCCAGATTAGGTATTTATTTTATTTATATTTTATTTTATTTTAGTTTTCCTAGTACCAGGATATACAAATAGCAGAGATGCAAACATTTTTGTGGTTAGCACATACAAAACCATTTTTATTTCCCCTTGAACAAATAGTAGTAAAAGAGAGCTCAGACGGTGAGCCTTGGAATGAGATAAGCAAGCTAACTTACCAGCCAGCCTGTGGGTTGCCATATATTTTAGGTGTATTTCTGGTTTTATCTGTGAAGGGAATGAGAATTGCTTTCTGTTGCTACCAGTCATTTTTTAAAAAAGAAGAAGAATGAAAGAAAGGCAGAAAGGGCATATCCCACATTCATGATGTTGACTGAGTAAGTCATTTAAGTATATGTCTACATCAATAAAGAAATATGTAGCCGTTTCCTTCTGTATGCGTCAATATGGCAATTTGATAAATAAGAATAATAGTTATATGTGCCATGGATGTGGGAGTTGTATAATAGTGTTGGATACCTTCAAGTAATGATGGGGAAGAGTTCAGGTTTGTTCCTACTCATTCTTTCCATTCCTTTTCTTGCTTGCTTGCTTGTTTTTGTTCTTGTTAACTGCTGTCAAGTGGACTTCAGCTTATTGAACTCCTATGAACGAGAGACTTCTAAGTCACTCTATTATCTGCTGAGGTCTTGCAGACCCAGGGCTGTGACTTCCTTGATTGAGTCTATCCACTTGTAATGAAGTCTTCCTCTTTTTCTACTGCCTTCTACATTATCAAGCATTGTTATCTTTTCTAGTGAGTCGTGTCTTCTCATTATGTGTCCAAAGTATGACAGTTTCTTCTAGTCTTCTTGGCTTCCAGGGCAAGTTCAGGCTTGATTTGCCCTAGGAGCCATTTATTGATCAGTTGAGCTTCATTTACAGTGCTGAAGTTGGATTGCCATTATTGGGAGTGGCAACCTTTGCATGCTTAATTACCTAGTGAGTTAGTTTGCATGTTTATTGTGGGCATAGAGACATAGCCTAGAATAAACTTCCTGTTTGTTTTGATAAACACCTCTTCCTCCAGCACATACACATTCTTTGTTCTTAAAAAGGTTCTTTTGTCATTTGCACCTCTCTCTTTTGTCTTCGCCTTTTGTCCTTTTGTCTGAGATTATTTTCAGCAAGCATGGGACTGCTTAATTTCTTCTTACTTTCTTCAAGAATTGAACCTGTGTAGACTATGCACAAGATTTTGCCAGTAAACTTTTTACAATTTTTTTAACCAAACTGTTTGTGTTTATTTTGAGCTAGATTAAGTGTGTCTAGAGTAGAGATTATGAAGTGGGGCTGGTAATCTGTTCAATTTCCTTTTGTGCGTTTACTAAATACTCTGCTGATTGGGAGACGTATTACTAAAAATCTCTCAATTCCTTGATAGCCATCACTTTTGGTTAGCAGCCCCTTCATCTTTAAGCTTTATGGCAAGAGGTTCATTGTCTTCATGCTATACATAACTGTACTTGTGCTATTTAACCCGTGCAAATGGGTGAGAGTTTTGTTTCCACTTAAATATGCAAAAACTTTTCACAACACATGAAAAACCATTTTCAAATGATGGAACATGATGGAAACAACTTGATTCTTTTCTTTTTTTAAAGTGCACATAAAGACAGCATAACTGACATATTTGTCCATCTGTAATTAAAGTGTGTTTACCAGGCCTGTGTGATAATGACTAGGTTTATTCAAAAATAAACCTGAAAGTGGGAATAGTACAGTGATTGAAAAGTGAAAGGTGTTTTTATTTGATGAAATCATCTTTCGGAACACGGGACAAAATGTAGGAGGACACAAGTAGCAGAATGTAGGAAGGGAGCCAAATGATGCCTTTAACTGCTTGCTCTAAAATAGAAGGGGGTGGATGACAAGGGTTGAAGCATGTTTGTGGCAAAGAAATATTACAGAATAAAAAGATAATGAATGCAATCCATGTACAAGTTTAGGCCTACAGAAAGAAAGGGCTAAAAATAGGACTAAGGGTCAGTGGTGCAGAAAGTGGAGGCAGATGGGAAAAATGTGACTTTTCTTTAAAAATGCATTTCTTAATCATAGCTCTGCATATGGTGTAGCATTTATATCTAGTAGCAGGAGGAGGTGGTGGAGGAGGACAAGCTGACTTTTATTTTTAAAAATGAAACAAATACCTATGACTCATGCATCGAAAATTGTATACATGGAAAGAAATGTATTGATCCACACAACAGAAGTCACAATTAAATTAATACAAATAAAATGGTATGTTTATCTGATGCATGTGAAGCATGCACATTGAAGCATCTGCATTTCATGTGCAATACTATGATTCTTACTTCTCATTTACAACTATCACCACCACCACCACCATCATCATCACCACCACCATCACCAGTACTATGGCACTTTAGAAGGTAAAACAACAAAGAGCCACCAGTGTTGCCAAAGGTGTATAATCTAAAATATACACACATGCGCACAGAGGAGAAAAAAGGAGTAATACAAATTTAAAACTAATTTTATATAATTATAAAGCAAATTTTCCAGATAGAAAGGCAAAACCCAATGTGATGGAACATAAAGCAAACTGACAAAGACCTATAAAAATATTTATTGTTTTAACTATTTTTGTTAGAGACAAAGTTTATTTTGATTAAAAAATAATCTCTACTCCCCGGAGCAGCAGAAAGCAGACTCGCCCCATCTTCTACATGACATTATTTCAGATATTTAAAAATAGCTATCATGTCACCTCTCAGGCTTCTCTTCTCTAAGGTAGACATATCCAGCTCCCTGATATCCAGACATTTGATCTGCTACTGGCATTTTGCTGCCCAGTTGTTCAAATAAGCCTTTTGCTACCCTACTCACAGTAGGGGATGGTTTCTTCTTTGATAAAAATTAAGGTAGAGCATTAAGTTTTCTCAAAAGGGAACCATCCCCTTCTCTGAGTAGAGTGGCAAAGGATGAGAGCTTAGTTTGTCCCAGGAGAACTTAAAAGAAACACAGACCTTGGCCATTTCTGTACTATACTGTTATAGTATTATTATTCCACTTACAACCTGCTATGGAATCCTGGGGTTTGCCATTTAGGGAGGAGCATTTGGAATTCTCAGCCAGAGAGCTCTTGGGCCTCAGTAAACTACAAACCCCAGAATTCCATAGGAAGTTGAAAGTGGAATAATATATTGAATATAAAAATACCGTTGACACCAGAGATATTTCTGTTGAATATGTTACATCAAATGACAAAAGAACAAAATAAATACAAGAATGGTATACTGTACATGGTAACAGAAGCAAGAATTTTATATGCTAAATACTGGAAAACGAATAAAGTCCCAGAAATAGAAGAGTGGCTTATTAAAGTTCAAGAATATGTAACTTTAGATAGCCTATCGAGAGCGATGAGAGGAGAAAAAAGAGGAAACAAAAAGACTGAAATGATAGAAATTAAGAGATATAGTGAGGAAAACTGGGAAAAGATCTGTAATGAGTAATGAAAGAACTAGGGTAAGGTATAAGGTAGTAAAGACAGGAGAGCGAAAGGTACATTTAAAATATGGTTAATGGGGAAGATAAATGTTTGACGAGAATGATTCTAACGTAATGTAAAGAACTGAGTCAAAGAAAGTAGGAAGTGAAAGAGATAATGAGAAACGGGGAATATTTCTTTCTACTGTTTGTGTGAAGAATTTAAGGTTATTGATAATGTAAATATTGTAATTTGTTGAGATGTTTGTAATTTGTTGTTAATCTTAATAAAAATATATATTAAAAAAAAAAGTGGAATAATAGCACTACAAGAGTGTAGGGTGGAAATAGCCCTCCTCTACTGTCTCTGCTGTGGCCTTTTTGGATTCCTGAGTGGGAATATGGCACTTTTCCTTTAAGGAGTGCCAAGAGAGTAGAGGAAATTGGTGCTTCTTTTAAGTTCCCCTGGAATGGACTAAACTCTTGCTTCTCACCACTCTACTCTGAAGAGATGATTCCTTTTTAATTTTTTTTTTTTTTAACAGGAGTTAAGGTACAGTACATTGACCTAGGTTTTTTCGGTCAATTTTTTGACTAAAATTTTTAGACTTATACATAAACATAATAGGTTTATACAGGGGCACCAATGGAACCATTGTGGTGGGGAGAGCTCTCAGTTTTAGAGCAGTTCTTCCACCACTGCTTTGAATTGGACTACAGCTTTCCCAGTGCTGAAACTCTGTTGAGATAGCTCTAGCACCGAGAGAGTTCCCAGACAATTCGGAGCAGGGATGGGAGGGGAAGTGGTAAAAATGAAAGTGAATTGGCCGCCCCTTATAAAAAAGAGCACCCCTGGCCATCTCTGGATCGATGGACTGTGCCTTCCACTGACCAGGGAATCAGAGTGGCATCTAATCAAAGTATCACAAAAATTGGAGTAAAAAGGTAGTGATGTAAAACACTAAATAGAGCCAGCATGGTGTATTGTTTTGACCTTTGAGCTATGACTCTGGAGACCAGAGTTTGATTCCTCTTTCATCCATGGAAACCACTGGATGACCTTGGATATTTCACACCCTCTTGACCCCAGAAAACCCCATGCTAGGTTCAGCTTAGGTTGCCCTAAGTTGGAAATGACTTGAAGGCACAAACAATAACAACGATGACAACATAAAATCACCACTAAGAACCCTGTGGGTTCAGTCATCATTGTACACCTCGAGTATTTAAAAAATGGGAGCCAATCTAATGTCATTTCTTGGGGGAGAGCGTGCAATAATTAAGATTGTCTTATGGACACAAAAATATATGTATTCTTGGAAATGTTGGCTCAGCTGTTTGTGTAAACTTTCATCAAGCTTACCTTGAGACAATAATGCCATTTGCCATGTTTTGACTTTGATCCCTTTGATTTGCCTGGCATATTTTGAATCTTTATTTCAAATTAACAGCCCCCCTTGATGTGCATATTTCTAGCCTATAATTAAGCTCTTTTTAAAAGCCGCTCTCAATTAAAGTGTCAGTGGTTTGTTTTTTTTGTTTTTGTTTTTCCCCCCTTAATTCTAGTAAGTACTGATGCTTTATTCATGAAAAACATGAAAAGGTATTTTGTTTTCCTTAAAAAAATACAGAAGTAAAACTTTTTTACTCTCTCCCTGAAAACACAAACACACACAGAGGTAGAAGTCAAGCAGAGCAGTTGATTTATAAGAGTGGATTTCCTAATTAAATCTGAAAGTAGGAAAATAACAGCAAAAGAGCTTTTCCACAGCACTGTGCTGGATTCAGACTTAGTTGTGCATAGAAAAGATTCATTGAAATAACTGAAGCAAACAAGTTATAGCTTTAGTCGCATAGATTTGAATGGTTCTGCCTTTTGTGTGGCATGAATAAGTCTGAGTCCAGTATGTTGAGTAGTCTTACAAATATTTAAATTTGGAATATACCCATTTAAAATGCCCAAGAATATGTGAAAGGGCTGTTTATCCAGAAAGAAAGCAGCTGCTACAGACTTTTGCTTTAAAAACAATAACGAGGGATAAGAAGAAATTTTGTTACATCCACATTTTTAAGCAAACTGACCTAATTCAACCCTCCCAGAGTACTGTGCAAAGCATGACAAAGTTATCCTTGAGAATGTGCAGTTCCACAAATTTTGCAATGCAGGTCTCAGCTGACAAGCTGTCTAAAAATGTGTATATTGGATAAGTTGTTTATGAAAAGGTATGCATTAGGAAAAGTTGTGTATGAAAAGAAATGCAAGTTTCTCCATACTGATTGACTGATAAATTGCAGACTGATGGGAAAATTGGATGTAACAGACATATCTGGATATGTTAAAGTGACATAGACTGGGAAGAAGATATGTGTATGTGAAGGTTCTTCCTACTATTAGGCAGAATGAAGCAAGGCAATCATGTAAGATGTTAACAGCAACAGCACCCTGGAAATTCTTCCTGAGCTCCCCAGTCTCTCTCCCATTGGAGGGACAGATACTAGGCTGTGCTTCTCAGATATGGGAGAAGAAGCTGTTCCATGACCAGAGTTGAAGTAAAATTCAACTGTTGGTCCAATGTACTTCTCTGCAGGAGGTGGGCACCATTTTGTTAGCAATCCTGGAACAGCACTGTTCCATGTAGAACATGGGTGGAGGAAGTGTGGCATTCCAGGGTTCTCTAAAATGTCCCCAAATACCACCTGGGAATCATAAAGAGAAATTAGCATGCTTTTGATTAGCATGTTTTAGGTCCAAGATAACGTTTTTCTCCAAGAAGAAGAGACCAAGGCCCTTTTTGCACGGCATTTGTCATGCAAAAGGGCTTCTGGAGCATCGTGCTATTGCGAGGAGTGTTTCACATGATGTCCTTGCAATTGTGTGATGCTACTGGGGCCAGCAGGTACCAATCGCACAATATTTTGTTTTTGGCTTTTGGCCGAAAATGATGTGTGATCACGCATTGCTCTGGGGCCCCACTCACACTTACCATCCGTGTGGAGCTCCGGAGCTGCGGCCCTTGTGCTTCCTCTCCCAGCGCAGCCTGGGAAAATACTCGGCTGCACTGCGGAAGGAAGAGGCAGAGCCCTTATGTTGCCTGTTGGCTGGCAGGCAACTACTGCAGAGCAGGAGCAGCAGGGACGTGAGTGCTTCGTGGAAGAGGCTGCTCGCATGATCCCTGTGTGACCGTGCTGGATGGAGGTAAGCTGCAGAAAGGGCCCAAGTCAATTAAAATGGATAAAAAAAAAGGGTAAGAATTTGGTAAAATTAGCTCCCATACCTGTTCATGTCATTTGGGACCATAAATATATAAAAATTTCAGTGGACATAAGCTACAGGTTCAGTCTCTTACTACTGACAGTTGTCCACCCTACTGTTGAGCTATAAGAGCTGGTAAAATACAGGATGGTATGGAAACTGATTTAGGTAGCACTAGTCAGGAAATCTACAAAGCCCTTCCCCCAGATTCACGGGAAATTGAACTGTCACTCCCATTTCCATCTATATATTTATAACTGTAGGCATCTCATATCTACTACATAATGGTTGAAAGCTTCACCAGGATCTAGTAGACATTTCCCATAGAATGTGATTAAGATCAAGATGTCCATCTGTAAACATTATAAGTCCCAGTAATTTCAAAAGTGGACAGTTAACTTTGGTGAGGAGTCATGCTTATCTCTTTCCCATGGAAATCAAAGAAGTTTAATATTGCATTAACTGGGCTGCAACCTTAATTTCTCTAATGGACACACCATTTCATTCAGCCCTGTGTATATAGAAGAGTATATCCCTTTATAGAAATTTAGCACTCTGTTTACCTACCCGTTTGCAGTGCCAGTAATTTATTTAAGACACCTTGAACATAAATATTCAAACAGATTGTGATTCGAATGTGTTTGTCAAGCATATGAATGGATTGCACATATTGAATATTAGAAAATGAAATAAAATAAAATTGGTGTCAATAATGGTAATAGTGACAAATGTTTCCTTCTGTAATGGAAGGAAACATCCCCCAGAGCATGTGGTGGAGAAATGTTCTATTATTTTTTCTTCACTATAGGGATTTCTGTGATATTTTTATTTTGTTTTGAAAGAAAGAATTTAGTCATTCACTAAGCAAACACTTCTGTGCATTTGTGAACTACAGCCATTTACCAGATCCGTTGGCTGTTTGCTTTTAGTTTTTATTGATTTTCAGTCTTGACTGTTTGTGTGACAGAACTAGGAATAGGGGCAGTATGAGAGAAATGACTAAATTTGATTAAAATGACGCAGGAATGTAAAATACTGTTTACAAGTGAGGCTCTGCAACAAGATGTTGTAGTGTGGCTTTTTCTGCAAAAAATAAAAATAAAAATCCCATAATTTCCTGAACCACTTTGGGGTGTGTGAATATCTATTGAAAACTGTCCCAAATTCTCACCTGTTATTTTTTTCCCCAGTCAGGTTTCTTGATTGTGTTCTTTCTATCCCTATTGTCACAATTCTCCACTTCACTTTTCCTGCTACATTTCATTATTATATTAGATAATGAGGAAGAAGAAAAGGATTCACCTTTTTCTCAGTCTGGAACTCAAGACAGTTTAAGACAGTTAAAGATAGCTTTGAAAATCACAACATACAAAAGGTAAAAGGTAAAGGTAAAGGTACTTACTCCTAAGTAAGAATCACTCTCTTTAGAAAGCCAGAATCCTCCTATTGATATAAACATGTCATTTCTTATTTACCCCAAAGAAACCACATGTACTGTGGCCCCTCCACTTTTGCAAGGGTTCGGGGTGCAGAACCCCCACGAAAGTGGGAAAACTGCAAATAACTTCCCCCATGGACTCCTTCTCATTCCCTTCTGTGGCTCTCCCCTCCCATTCCCTTGTCTTTTGCCCTAGTGCACAATATTTCCTTCTCTGTGCCTGGTAAAAGGCAAGGGAATGGGGAGAGGCATGCATGCACCTTGAGAATAATCAAATTTCTGAAGGACAAACCCTTGATGTGGAAGGAGAACGATATATAGCTATGGATGGAGGGAAGAGAAAAGAAAGGTAGTTAGGTGACTGTGGGTCCATTCACCCTTCCTAATTTATTATTCTACTTTAAGTTCCATGGTTTTGTCCTATGGAATCCTGGAATTAGCAGCTTTGGGAAGGGCATTTAGAATTCTCAGGAAAAATTCTCTGATGTCTTAACAAACTACAAGCCTAAGATTCCATAAGATGTTGCCATGGCAGTTAGTTTGGAATTATAGTACTATAACTGTGTACTGTGAATAGGCCCAACTCAATTGATTGCTAGATCTCTATCTTTCCCAGCCTGCATTATCCAGATGTGCAGGACTACAGTTTTAACCATTCCCAGACATCAATTAGATTGTGAGATCTATTGTAGAAGGTTTCTGGAAAGTGCTAGCCCCTTTTGAAGGAACCAATTAAAAATATTTTTGAGAAGCAACAGTAAAAATACAACATGCCCTATATCTCATGGCTGCATTAAAAACAATATATAATCTATTAATTAATGTTTAACCCATATAATCAATTTATGTACCTCCCAACATTCAGGACAATGGATGAATTCCTCCATTTCTAACAATCAACAATAGCAAATTGATTTTTTAAGCCTAACATTCAAGGCTCTGACTTACCCATGCATGCCTTCAAATCATGAAGACTTCTGAGCTGATCTCCAAGGAATGACAGCAACTGAAGCAAGCAAACAGCTACTTCCACCTTAGCTCTCTTTCCTAACATCTCCCAAACTCCCTTTTCTCACCAGATGCTACTGGTTTTGACATTTTCCCCTTTCAGCACTTTGCAAAAAGTGTTTCATGTCCAAAATGTTCATGTTCACGCCCTAGTTTTCTGCAGCACATCTCCTTCTACTTCCTTGCATAGCAAGATCTGCTAATAGTTTGTGTGTGCACTATGAATGTTGGCACAGAGCTAACAATTTCCATGGAATGTATGTGGAATCCCCTGTCTTTCCTAGCGGCACTAATAAAGCCTCTGTTAGAGTGACACATCTGTCTCTTTTGGTGACATCCTGAATTTCACAGTTTGGAAAAATGCTTTTGACAAACTATTTTTGTGTGCGTGCATGCACAGTCCTTTGGTTTTATTTCTGTTGCTCCCCTCTTGCTTTCATGGTTTCCTCTTGAGCACTTACTTTTTTTCCCCTCTTAACCCTTTTGTCCTTCAAAATATTCAAGCTGCTCATTCTACTTCTCAGCTTTTCTCACTTGCCAGTCTTAAGCAACCAACATTCATGAAAGAAGAAGTAAAGCAGTGTTCATTTCCACTAGGGAGCTATATGTCTTTGTCATCAACCTCCCAGCCCCTGATCCAAGCCCTTCCCAGCTCCTGGCCCACTAAGATGTACATTTCCAAATCACCATTCAGATTTGGACCCATGTTGAATGGAAATCTTCATTCAAAGAACCTGGGATCTTCTTTAGAGGCCACTGTTTTCCATTTTGAAGATTAGTGGGGGGTTTTGAAAATAGAATTTGAGCATTGATAGAGGCCACATGGGCCATCTGATCCTACATGCTGGAATACATAATTGAAGTGGTCCTGAAAGATGCCTATCCAACCTTTGTTGAAAATGAAAATGGAAAGTCTACCAACCTCTGAGACAACATATTCCACTGTCTAGCAGATCTTATGATAAAGAGATCTTCCTAATGTTTACCCCATTCATTCTTCATGTCCACTTGTTTTTCATACTTATGACCCATTCCTATTGAGCCTGGCTGTAAAGCTTCCTCAGATAGTGCGAATTCTCAGCCATAGGTGTCTGTCAGGGGCATGGGCCCGGCTGGGCCTGTCGCTGCCCCTGAGGCCGCCGCTGAAGCGGTGGCGGACGCGGCGGCAGCCAAAGGGGCCTACACGGAGGCCTCTGCGGACGATGGGGCCTGCGCGGAGGCCGCTGCGGCTGAGGGGCCTTGCCTGGAGGCCGTCACGGCCGACGGCTCGGGCCTGGTGGCCGTGGGAGAGGCTGCCGGGCCTGGAGCCACTTACCTAGAGGCTGCAGGCTCGAGTCCCTCATCTTCGGCCGGCTTGCCGGGGTGGGCGGGTCCCAGGCCTGCTCCCAGGGCTCCGCCCACCCGCGGCCCCAATCCGCGGGAGGCCTGGGAGTCTGCCTGTGGCCCCGATCCGGAGGAGGCTGATGCCTCCGCCTCGCCTCCTCCTTTCCAGCAGCGGCGGCAGGCCAAGGAGGCCGTCCGCCGGTCCCAGCGCCTGCTGGAGAGGAGGCGATGGGCAGAGAGCTTGCAGCTGTGAGGCACAGCACAGCTGCGAGCCCTCAGCCACATGGCCACGCCGGATTGGAGGGCTATTTGAGGCAGGCACTGGGCTGGGGAAGGCACAGAGCAACAACTGTCGGTTAACTGTGATCCTGCTGTCTGTGCCTTGTTCCTGCCCGTGCCTGAGACCAGTCCTCCTGTTTGCCTTGGTGAAGTAACCTGCCTTATGTACTTTAACAGCCTGTGTTTATTTCTGTTAAGACTGAGTAGAAGCCCTGCCTGCATTAAGGACTATTTCTGTTAAGACTGTGTAGAAGCCTGCTTGCTTTGTACTTTTGAGTTTTGACTGCATTAAAGCCCTGCACCTCTAACCTGCTCCCTTGCCTCTGCCTGACCACCGCCTGGCACTGACAGTGTCTAGTGCCTAACTAAAATACAACACCTGGGATTTCATAGAATGCTGTCAGTGCAGTTAAAATAGAATTTAGCGCCATGGCCAGTTCTGCTTTATGCTGTTATATTGTTATTGTTCCACTTTCAACATCCTATGGAATCCTGGGGTTTGCAGTTTAGGGAGAAGCATTTAGAATTCTCAGCCAGAGAGCTCTTTGGCCTCAGTAAACTACAAACCCCAGAATTCCACAGGATGTTGAAAGTAGAATAATAGCACTATAACAGAGTAATGTGAAAATGGCCTATATCTGCTTAGTGTGAATGGGCCCCAGCTATTGTTCCAATTGCTTTTCAACATCTCGGGAGACATAAACATTTGTGAAGAACAAGAATGAAACTCCCTGGCCTCCTTTAATGCTACCCTGTTTCCCTTTTTATATTTTCTATGGTAAGTCTTAAAAATTATTACTGAGTCTTCAAAATCCACTCTGCAACATTAGAACAGACATCATAAGGTCGTCTCCATAACTCTCTAATATCAAGATATCAATGATATCTAATATCAAGGGGAATAGTAGCATTTATTTTTCAGGCAGTAACATCAGCAGAAATTGCAGGAGCCCCTGTCACTGACTGAGGCATATTCAGAATAGATTCTATCGTTTGATATCTAGGGAGTAGCTATTGTTAAGGGTGTGATTAGCTATTATGACTAGGGTTTTTGACATGCCTTATTGCTTGAATATCATTATAGTAAGTAATGAGACATGAGCTGAGGACATTTTTGTGGGGGAAAGTGAGCCAGCACTCTGTGTAAGAACATGAGCTTTCTGATAATGAAGGCAAGCACGAGAAAAAGATGTTAACAGACAGTGATTTTAAAAATGAAGAAGGAAATATCTGGAGCCTTTCTTAATGAATTGCTTTTGTATAATGGGAGCAGAAACATGATTTTCAGAAACCACATCAATGACCTTAAAATACAGGTTATTCTTGTGGATCATACTGTAACTGAAGTGCACATGCAGGATCCAACAGTACAAGAATATAAAACTGGGATAATTCCCTATTGAGATGAGCCCGGAATGTACCGGCATCTTTGTCCGTTCAGTAAAATCCAGGAGATTGTGATGGCTTGCAGGTACCTCAGCTTGCTTTGTTTGACTCTCCTGGCAAATGTGAGGCTCACTTGGGCTTCACCGTGCCTCTTCTCTGGATAGGTTGAGCTACTAACATTGCTATGGCAACATGGCTGTGGCAAACTGCTGGATTCAAATGATATAAAAAGAGGGAAAAGCACCTTTGGAAGAGATGGATGAGAAATACAAGAAGGAATCAAGGCTGGAACAGATACATCCAGTGACTTCCAATTGTGTCCGGTGACTTCTCCATTAGGTTTGCCAGGTCAAGAGCACTCTTGGGCCATTTCTGCATGAGAAGAGCAGTGTTTTATACTCTGATTCAGAAACTGAATTCAGAAATTCAGAAACTGTGCTGTCTGCACCTCCCATTTACATTGTACTACTGTGGACAACTGTGCATCTGCAACAGCAAGTCCCTGGCCACTCCCATTCCCCTCCCTCACCCCACCATCGCTGATTGGTCTGGTTTTTTTAAAAAGTGCACATTTTTAACACATTTCTGTGTTGCTACATTTGTGTGTAGGAATGTATGTTCATTGATACATGGAAAAAAACATGTCTCAGCTGTCCATTATGAAATCCATTCTCTTCTCGCGGTCTGTTTAATGTATGAAGACAATAATGATGGCAGGCTGTCCTTTGATGGGCAGAGAGAGATAGGGATGGAAATGATGGAAGGGACAGACTGGGAACATCCATAGCAGGCCACTTCTGGAATGTAAATTGATGCTACACTTTTGCATGTAGGTGAAGACCAAAGCAGAACCAGTTTGGGAGATTTACATTGAAGTTTTTCTGTTTTTCACATACAGTGGTTTCTCATCGCAGTGAACTGCAGTGAACCATTCTAGGAGCTGAAAATGTGCAGAACCACAAGGAAAACTACGACACTAAAATGGTACAATGTGCGGACTGGAGGATAACAATTTGACGCTGCTACGATGTGTTACTACAGTTCGGGCCTACCCGTTGATAGCACTAGATATCTCTTTTGATATCAAAAACATTCGGCCTTCCTCTACCACCCCACCCCACGTGTTTGCGAGGCCTCCGGACAAGCACGTACACAGGCGCGGCCGATAAGTGTTGGGCATTCCATTCTCCACCTAGGCAGGCAGAACAGAGCCACTCCGTTGCTTCAGGGACCTCCCTGCAAACACCTCTTGCTTAAGCGCGACTCTAAACAAAGACACCCGGCCTCGCACCAAAAGTCTGACAATGTCAAGCTATTTGCATACTGCTATACTATTGTTAAATCTGTGCTAAGCTCATCGTGTTAAACTTGACCTTTGCCAAAGCTTTTGTCCCGCTCCAAACTCGCATTGTTCTCACCGAGTATGGCATGGCCTGTAGGCACAATTCACCCTATAAAAACTCCCCGATTCTGAGACTACCTCGGATCGCTCCGGACTTCCATCCAGCCTTGCTACCACTTTGTCTGGTGAGCTCCCCTCGGCCCCCACACTGAGCTTTCTTCCCCACCACCTTCCAGCTTCTTCAGGGCTACGAGAAAAGGTGTTGTATCACCCATTTCCCCTGAAACTCTCATTTCTGATTCCTTAAGTTAGCTGTGTGTGTTTGTGGTGTCTTTACTGTTTGTTTGTCTTTTAATAAAAACATCATTTTTTACTTTTTTAAATCTGTCTGACTGCTTGACTGACCTGACCCCGTAGACATTGGGTTACAAGATCCCTGCTAAGTTACCCTGCCTCTCACTAGCTCAAGAGAGTGCTCCAGTTAATTTCCCCAACTTGTGTTTGTGTTTGGTTATTTGGGCCCAGGACCCCCAGAGAACAGGGTAACAGATGTATCAACCTTGTGCAGAAATGGCCTTGGTTGTGACATTTGAGAGACACAACCTGAGAATTAGAGACAGCCCCTGCTGATGTCACAGTGAGTGGGTCCTAATATTGTAATTAGTTACATAGACAATCATAGGTAACTTTTCTTACTGTCACAAAGACACATTTGATCATAAACTATCATCTGCTTTTCTAATAATACGAAGAAGTGTAATATGACACTTCGGGGTTGGTAAATATTGAGGAATATAAAACCCCTATAAAGAGCAACAACAAAAATGTCATGTTTATGCAAGCCCAATCTCATGATTATGGCATTTATTTGAGCTCTAGAAAGTTTTTTTTTTTTTTTTGGAACCAATGACTTTTTCTCTCTTTGTAATTCATGATAATAATTGTGGAAAGAATAATAAGCTTGCCCTGGATCATTTGTATTTGTGTTAGTGATGTTTTTGTTATTGACATCTGCAATAGATTATGATAACAGCAAAAGCTTATGGAAATGAAGCCAAGAAGCTTGCAATAAATGTGTTACCCACAAAAGGATCTAAGTGGCACCTGGCAGATGCAGAGTGACAAAGTATAATAAATGTCTGACATGTCTTGTAAATTTGTGACACTCCATCAAAATCCATTTGAAGCAGAAAGCATCCAAGGTGTGATCAGGTTTGATGGTTCCATTTCAGCTTTCCCCTGTGAGCTTATGGAATTTTATTATTACAATATTTCAGTTACATTGCTGCAGTGTGCCTGACCACTTTTTCAAAAAAAGAGAGAGAGAGAAAAAAAAATGCTACAATTTGAAGAGTTACATCAGAGAATGGATTGCTATAGATATTAAAAAGTGGATTTCATTTCTTGGTACTTATACATTTTCAATCCTTTTGTCTGAGACACAATGTGTCATGAAAGTTTTCCAATCAGGTTGTCTCCAGAAATAGAATAACGCAGGGAGAGACAGAGAAACACACACAGACATATGAGATTGAAAACAACAAATGTAAAAACAGGTTTGCTAGATCTGTCCCAAATGTCCTTTTTTATACAGGATCCTCTTGCCAACTGTGGTCAAGCTAATGCTTAAGAAAGCTCTCAAGCTGAGCTGGAAGTTTAGAGCTCTATCTCATTGTTTGTATTACTGTGGGGATGGGCAAGAATTTCATCCTACTTGTGTTTTGATAGCAACATACCAAATTTGCAGTTGTCAAATCGATGTCGAATATACAGGAACACATTCATATGTCAGCATCCATCCTTTTTAGTATTTTGCACTGCAGTTACCTGAACCAAAGCTATCTGAATGTGTGTATCTTTGGGGGAAGTACTTGCATTTGTGCCTGTTTTAAACCCTTTGCAAAATGTGCACGCTTGGAAGAAATGTGCATGGGAGAAGCATGCTTAGAAATGCATTTTAATACCCATGTGGGCTTTTATTTTTCTCACCTGAGCTCACAAAGTGATGCGGAAAGAGGACAGAATGAATTGAGGACTGGAAAAAAATACATGCATTTGAAAAATGTCACCTAGATTTAAGCTTATGTAACTGTGTCACAAAAGGCCTTTTTTTACTGCCACTATTGCAGTTACAGCAGCCAAACTCCACAGAAAAATAGCAAATTTGGTAATGCAATAGCAGCAGAAGACTTGGCATAGATGGCTTCATGAGGGCAAGGCTACCCCTAAGTTGCTCAAACCAGGTTAAAATATTAGACTTTGGCCATTTCTGCACTAGACTTTTATAGCGCTATGATTCCACTTGAAACATCCTATGGAATCCTGGGGTTTGCAGTTTCGGGAGGCGCCCCTCCTGAAACTGCAAACCCCAGGATTCCATAGGATGTCTCAAGTGGAATCATAGCGCTATAAAAGTCTAGTGTGGAAATGATTTTTGACTTGACAGATCTGTGTTCCAGTCTCTGCTGAGCCACAAAATTGCTGAGTAACCTTTGGTCAGCTTTTAGTTTTTCTGCCTGGCCTAACTTGTAGGGTTGTTGTGAGAATGAAATGTGTGCATGGGGTAGGGGAGAGGACAGGTGTCTATATCACCTTCAGTTCGTGGGAAGAAAGATAGAATATGAGAAAGAAGAAAGGAGAGAAGGAAGGAAGGTTAGTTGAATTTTTGAGAGATAAGTGAGCAAAGATGACTTCCCTAGACCCCAAAGAGTCTTTAATTGCTTTAATTAATTACTTTTATCATTTTAATTGCATTTTATATTTTAAAGTTGGTTTAAATTGTTTTAATATAATGAATAGTTTAATTCCATTTTAGTATTCATTTCATATATATACATACATACATATATACATATACATATATATATATACACACACACACACACACACACACACATATATATATATATATATATTTCTGTATTGGTCCTTTCAAAGTTGTAAGCAGCCTGGATTCCCAATTTTGGGAGAAAGGCAGGATATAAATAAATATAAATATGATAATGCTAACAATAATAATGGCTTGAATAGTCACGGTGTAAATATATATGATGACATATATCTATGTGACCAGTGTATGGTGAAGTTCATCCAACTCAACTTCTTATGTCTGGAAAGAGATTTAAGGAACATTGTTCTTTTAATCTCCAGTAAACTGCATTTCTTTTTAAAAATGGCATTCAAATATTATAGGGAGCATGAGTGATGTGGAATTAATTTTGAATCATAATTCTTTCATGAATTAGAAGCTGAATCTCAGAATGCTTGCACACATGTTTTTGTATCTCCTAACGATGCAGCTTGCAAATGTGGTTTGGTAACTGAGGGAGAACTGTTGAACTGCCCAGTGCTCCCTTTCCTTTCTCATGTATCTGTTTGTCATGACATCTTGAGCAGTTTGAATTGATGGTGCCCATTTGTTTTAGTGAATTAGTAATTATTTAGCTCATCTTTTGGAAATGATACTTTATTATTTATTTATTTATTTATTTATTTATTTATTTATTTATTGAACTGTGAAAAATTTAGTAATGAAGATGGCACCTATGATGTTTCCAAATGTATTTACTGAGTGTCTGGACTGACAAGAATCTTCATAATTCAGGACTTTGCTCGAAGTTCATACTTTTTTTGCATAGAAAACAAATTTTCTGTGCAGAAAATAATGCTTACGCACAATAATGTTCTTAGCTTTTCAGAAAATGTCTTTGTGCAAAAATATACCAAAACTTACCACCCATGTGTACATTTTGTACAAGATGAGTCATCTTCTGTGCAGAAATCCGATGTGCATATCTGGATAAAACCAATCTGACAGCAGATGCTTTAAAAAAAGAGGCATGCTTTAACTTGACACTGAAACTTGAACCAGAATTTGGCACCAATTGGACGTATAAGGGTAGGTTATTCCACAACTCAGGCTGCAGAGCAGAAAATACCATTTCCCATAACGTCTCACAGTATTTAGCCCCCAGTGCTGGAACTGAGAGGGGGATATAGGCAGGGGTATATACAGACAATGACTACAAGTAATGAGATCCTAAGCCATTTAATAAAGCCATTAATTATGACATATTGTCATAAGTACTTTGCATTCAGACCACTCCCTGTCTCCTTTAAGATGAGTGTTGTAAGGCAGGAGTGGAATAAGTGTTGACTCTTAGATTATTCTAAGAGTACTCTTGATCCATGCATCTGTTCTCTCAGGGAACACCTTCTAAGGGAGTTCACCAATTCAAGAACTAGCAGCCCACAGAGCTTACATTTTTGTGGGATTCATCTTCAATATATTTGCTCTCATCCAGCCCATAACTGAGTCTAGGTACACTAGTTCATCACCTGCAGAGCTCCAGCTGACTCCACTGAGGAGCAGAACTGGATGTCATTAGATGTTATCCTGCCTCAAAACTCCTGATGACCTCTTCAAATGGCCTCATGTAGATACATGGGTGATCAGATGGAATTCTTAGTCATGGAGTTGAGCAGGAATTCTGAATCCCCTATCTTACTTTCCTGAACCAGATCTTAAGAACAATGTAAAATTATAGAACAGTATTTCTCTGTCTCATGCCACAGAGCTTGTCCAGTAGAATGCTGGTCAATGGTATCAACAGCTGCTGAGAGGTCAAAATGATCCACAAAGTAGGACTCTCTTTGTCTTTCACCCAGAATGGGCCATGAATCAGAACACCTAAAGTCGTTTCAATAACATAACCCAACCTGGAGCTACAGTGAAATGGGTAAGATAACATGTCATTTCCAAGAATCTCTCAGGTTGCCGAACCCCCATGTACTCAAGTACCATGTATGAAAAAAGGGATGTTGGCATTGGAGCAATAGTTGTCACTGGATGACCTTGGGCGAGTCACACACTCTCAGCCCCAGAAAACCCTATGATACGTTCACTTAAGGACTTCCATAAGTCAGAAATGAGGTCCTGGATCTTATCAATCAAGATGGTCAAGGGTCAAACCTAAATGTGGTGAGATGAATAGATACAAGTGCCTTCAAATAATCAGATGACAGCAACAGAAACTGATCCTAAAAATCCTGAGCAGAAAGTCACTTCCCCAGACTCTGCAATAGTTGTGGTGTGAACTTTTGAGCAAATTTGAGTGATTTCCTCCGTGAAATAACTAGAAAAATTACCAGAATAACTCGCTGAGGGCTCAACTCATAGTCTTTTTGTGCCTCACTCCAGCAGGCTCCTTATCAGTCAGAATAACTCTGCTGGGTTACATGTTGAGGATGCAATAGCAGAAACATAGGTCATTTCCGCATGGGGTGAGGGAATTGCCCCATGCTGCTACTTACTGGACTTTTCAGCTCCCCGGTCCGGTCCACTCCGCTCCAGAGCAGTGCGTGCTCGTTGATACGCACTGCTCTGGCATCCCAAATGGCGGCTTCCAGTTGGTTGAGGGTCTTGACCAACTGCTGAAGCTCACCAGCCTAAAGCCCGCCCCCAGCAGATCACAGGCTCACATTGGGGCGAGCCTGAGAATCTGCATAAGGGAGCTGGCTCGCAGTGGCACACTCCATGCTTTTGAAAGACCTGTTTTTAGTGGTTTTTCAAAAGCACGCTGGATGACCACTTGAGGTTGTTCCGGAGTGGGCTGAGGTGCAGATCTACATTAAGTAGGTCCGACACAGTCCGCTCCCAGGTGCAGACCTCCTCCTTTGAGGACGGACTGCACCATTTTAAAAACCCCATATGGAAATGGCCAAAGTATGACTTTTTTCCAACTTTGCTGTCACATAATGGGCACAGTAAAGAACTTCTACTGATCTTTGATCAGACTCACTCTATGATTTATATCACCTCTGCCCTAGCTGTTATCCAGCTAGTTTCAAAGATCTACTTTTTTAAATGCCCCAATTTACATAGCCCTTGTTCTCCTTCCCCTGGACTTATTTGTCTTTTTACCTGAATTTTCCTAGGAAAATTTATCACTATTGACGTTCATGTTCTTTTGAGGCATTGTTTCTCTATACAAGTAAAGGGAGTTGGAGACCAGCAGTGATTAGGGATTTCAATGTCAGTGGGGTGGTAAATCCCCTCTTGGTTTTAATCTGAACTCCCAAGGAGCTAGCTAAAGTTATAAATCTAATTTGGAGGTAAGGTTCAGTATTTTGTTGGATTCTTTACAGTCTAGATTAAAACCTAGATTGGATTCACAGCTCCATTGACAACGGAGTCACTGGCCATTGTGGCTAGGAACATGTACTCCAGCCCCTCACCTTTCGTACCCTTCTTGTGTTGCCAGGGAAATTTAGAAAGGAATTTATAACCATGTTAATGTGGCTATAATCACAGAACTCCATGCAGTCAGAAGCTCTATCAGGGTTTCTAATCATGCAGAACTCCATAATTTCATTCAACTTGATATTGTTTAACTCCTTTTTAGTGCTTTTCCAAAAACAAAGGAAGGGAAGGAGGGAGCTAGGAAGTGGAAGGCCTGGGATAGAAAACATATCCACATCTCTCTCTACTTGGGTAGAGAAAAGAACATCTAAACAGGGCTTGAGTTTTTCATGTTTTGCCATATGCTCCATATTTTTGAAGTTCTGCAGCATCATCAGTGATACCAGGGCAGGACCTCAACCTGTATCCTTTTCTCTGTTGGCTGTATTGTGCATATTGGAGTTGAAATAAACTTTTACTGCCTTCAGTTTCTCTCAGTTGTAGTAGAAGCAAAAAATAAAGACATCAAGGGAATAAACAAATTGAAGGGTTCATATATAGTGACAGTTAAACCTTCAAGTTTCATCTTGCTTATTCCTCAAAGCATAACCCCTTGAGCAGTTCTTGTGAAGAAGAAGTGAACGAACCCATTGAGATGAATAGGATCCATACACGAATGCAGGAGGGAATCATGCCCTAATCCTTTTCCTCTCAACAAAAGGTGTTCATAAAGCTGGCAGCCTTTACCTTCCAATTGACACTGGGGACAGCAAGATTATACTGTAAATGTTCTCTCATCTTAGTATTTATTTGTCCACATTACTTCACATACAGGTAGCCAGGGAGCTACAAATCAGACAGAAGAGAGCTGTGGGGAAAAACTCAGTGTTCTTGTCTGTACTGGCTTTCTGCCAGTCCTTTGAATCACTTTCTTTCAAAGGCAATATATTCACACAATAAGGATAGCAATGAAATAAATGCCTCTTTTGGATAAGAAATCCTAGAAACCAGAGAAAACTGTGCAGTTTCTTTGTAGTAGCTGCCCAGACCAGTGCTGTAAAGAGTGGGGGGAATAATTTTAGCCCATTGACATACAATTTGAAGCAATGGTGAAAGACACTTGGTTTCACTCAAGTTCACCAGGTATCCACAAGCAATTGTTTATGAGTTTGTCTTTGTTCATTTGGCAAAAATTAAAATTGGATCTTAAATTCTTTCAGCTCAAGCTGTTTACTGCTGAGATAATTAAGCTGCATCCAAGGAATACATTTTAATGGAACTCACTGATTAGATTATTTTTATTTAATGATCATTTTGGGTTCCATCCCTAGCTTGCTCCCCATGGACTACCATCCATGTCAGAGAAAACACTAATTGGCTGCTTCACTGCCATCACAGTGTGCATCCTAGGAAATCAGTGGCTCAGGAGCTTGAACCCGTCTCCAGGCAAAAGCTCATTAGGCAGAGGGGAGAATTCAGGGTTCAGTCAAAGACTAGGAGGGCAATGCCCAAGAGAGGACTGCAGGGTGAAAGTCCCATTAGCATAGATCCTTTGCAATGGGGAGTTCTGGAACTCTGTTTCTATAATTGGTCACTGATGTATGAGGCCGTTTTAGATCAGAGTGGGCACGCTCCAGAACCTAGTGGGCTGCAAAAGGTGATTTTTTTTGGCACCTCCACAACACCAGAGGGTGATGTAAATGGACAGCATGGGGGAGGAATTCTTGATGTTTTGAAATGGGAGACCCCACACCACCCAAACAACATGTTAAAGATTTTATGGCTAAAAAAATGAGGGGTTTTGAGTGAAACCTGTATTGGGGAGTATTGGGGTAGAAGATTTAGTGGGAGAGTCTTAAGGGAAACACTGGACACCCTCTCTCCACATCATAGGCAGTCCATGAACCACACAAATGTTTTAGACAGCGGTGTTGTCAAAGCATCAAATCCCTTGGTTCTGATTGGCTAATAATGCCCTCCCTAAATGTGGGAGGGCAGAATATGGCTCTCTGTTCTTCTCTACTTCTCCTTTCAATTTGAGATGAACAAAACTTATTCTTTTAAACTGTCTGTCAATTCACCTAACTGCTACTGTTTGGAAGGAACTTCTCCTTTCCATCCCTATTACCTGGAACATTACTACTGCAGTGACACAAGCCTCAGAAATGCTGGGAAATATGATTTCCCCAGGATGCCTAATGGATGCAGGTTTGGGGTAGCAGTAAAAATGCTGGGTAGGTGATAGGGGAAGAAGTCCAGAATAAGGATTAGACATTACTGCATTCTTCATTATATCATCAGGAATCAGGTTTTGATTAGATGAGGGGCTCAGAACTAGGGATGAAACGGGTATTTGACAATTTCCAATTGGGGTTGAAGTTCCTTGAAGAACATCTGTGAGGAGGGGTGAAACAGCACGCAGAAAGGACACACAATCTTACAGGGTTTTATTTTATTTAATTGCTCTTGGTGCAACAAAACCTGAGCACTTTCTGAACTGTGAAGTGCAGTTTGAGAAACTGCTCAGATTTCTGAATCAGGGGGAGTTTACCTTGTTTTTTTGCCATGGTGCACTTGGGAAAACTGCACAAAGTACAAAAAACAAAACCCCTATACAAAGTAGCATATATTAAAAGTGTTGCCTTTGTGTGTGTGTTTCTGTGGACGTACACTGTTTCTTGACACTTTCAGAACTGTAGTTACTGTTTTAAAGCTGTGCAACATTTAAAGTTGTGCAACTTTATGTAGCTTTAAAGCTATGCAACTTTAAAGTTGGGCAACATTTAAAGTTGTCCAACTTTAAAGTTTTGGAACATTTAAAACTGCACAACATTCCATTTTGTGCTTTTCTCTCTATCCTTTTTGAAAGCTCCATGTCTTCTGCAGCTGTACATCAGTCCAGTATGTGCTTCTCCCCTCTCTTTTAGGAGGAAAAAAAAACCCTTTTAAAGTTATGTAACATTTAATATGCAGCATTCTGTATTGTGCTTTTTTCCTTCCTTCCTGGGGGGAAAAAAAAACCTATGCTGCTTCTTGAGAAATTCTGTATCTTTCTTCAGAAAGTTACACAGATTCCTGTCATTGCAAGGGAAAAAAATCACAAGTGCCTCTATAGTGTGGAAAGAAAAAATGATTGCTTTTCCCTCGTATCTCTAGGGAATGGGAAATCTCCTTGCTCAGAGCAAACTGGGCTATATTTCTTACTTTTGAAGGGAAAATGGCCAGTTTGTTGTGCTTAATGTTTGAAGAAGACGTAGGGCTTTTCTGCACTACACTGTTTATAGTGCAATTATTCTGCTTTCAACCTCCTATGGAATCCTGGGATTTGCAGTTTAGGGAGGGGCCTTTTGAATACTCAGCCAGAGAACTCTTTGGCCTCAGGAAACTACAAACCCCAGAAATCCATAGAACAGTGAAACATCATAACATAACATCATAACGGTGTATGTGGAAAGGTCCTTATTATGGTTTCCATTTGATGACCTTTAGCTTCTGTATAGCTTCTGCCTCATCTGTGCAGAGTGAACCAGCCATGCAATAAAATTCTGCATCCAAAATGAGAGGTGGGCAACAAGTAGCCCCATCTCCCTCTGCTTCTACCATATTTTAATGGTATTAAGGGAAAACAGGACCACAGTCTCCTATAAAACAAGTTGCTTGAGGAGCACACATCTCATTTTTAAGCTGAATAATGCCTCCAGAAGTCTTTCAGAAATGTGGTCATCTTGAGAATACCACACGCCCTGTTTTCAAGATAAATTGTGACTTCTTTTCAGCAGTGTACTATCAAATTTCAAAACACCCTGTTGGATTCAGAGAAGGGCAGTGTAGCACCTCTGCTATCCCAGAAATTATACAGCCTGTCCTAAATCCACATAAATGGTGGCTCTGATGGGAATGGAGAAACCTACTATGGGATGACAGAGTAATTGTATGTTATTTGTAAGTGATGCTGAAATTCTTAATTACTTGCTTCAGAATACAAATGTGCCAGGTACTGCAAGCAACCTCAATTGAACATCACTGAGCAAAATCTATACTGCTGACTGGAAAATGAGATTTAATACATACAAAATAAAATTCATATTAACATCTTTGGTGTAAGATATGGTCAGCAACTGCTTCCCAAATAGAGCTAGATGAGTTAAAAAGGCATTTTTAAGACTCTAGGGTCTGGCAGAAAATACTAGTGAAGTAAATGAGATTACCAGGAGGAACTATTTGTAATTAGAGGAACAAAGGAAAGGGCCTGCTTACTAGCTTCTCCAAGACTTTGTAATTGCCGACCCAGGAAGGCTAGGATGACTCCCTCTGTTGGTGTCCTTCCAACAGCAAGTCAAAACATTCTTATTACCATCAGGCTTTTAGAAATTGATGTGCAACTAAAATATATATTTTATATATTTTAATCAGCTTAATTGGACTTTAAATAACTTTTGTGTCTACTTTTTATTGATAGCTTTGTGTAGTTTTTAATCTATATTGTTTTTAATATGTTGTAAGCTGCCTTAAGTTCCATTTTTGGAAGAAAGACAAGATATAAATTGATGATGATGATGATATGACCCCTCCACATTCATGAGAGTTTGTGGTGCAGAACCCTCATAAAAGTGGGAAAATTGCAAATAATTCCCCCTGCAATGCCCTTTCATTCCCTTGCCTTTGGCCCTGGTGCTCTCAGGTGGGGGAAGAAAAAAAAAGACAAGGTGAAGAGCTTACTGAGACTTTCCTCTCAGACAAAGAAGAGTGGAGCACTGAGTTATGGTGTTCTAGCTACTTCCAGTTACCATCTTGAGAAAGGAGATTCTCTTTGCAAAGAGAACACCTGACCAATCAGTGGCCATTATACAGCAGAATGTGCAGCTAAATGCCTCCAGCGGAGGTGGGTATTTGTTTGCCTAAAAAAAAGAAAAAAAAGAAATGTCCATTTTAAATATAAGCCTCACAAACCTGGGGTGAGGAATGCAAGGGAATGGGAGGAGGAGAATTTGGGGAGGGGGAGCAAGGACATACCATGTGAATAATCAGATTCTCAAAGGTCAAACCTGCCAATGTGAAGGGAAGACTGTAACAACAACAGCAATCAGAGTTTCAAAAAGTTGCTATCTCTATATCTGTCTATCCAGTTACCCTTTGATTTTATAGAAACAAAATGTACCTGTCTGAACTGACCTCTCCTACTTCTTGAGGAGGCTTACAGAAAGGCCAGATTCTGTTGGAGTCTTACATTTGGATTCGTACCCCTACAGAAACAAAAGCACTTGGACATTCTTGTCTGACAAAGAATAGTTTAAGGTTGTGGAATTGTAGTGGGGTGCATGGATGAAATGGATGCACATCACACATGATTACATATTGTACATGGATGTGCATAAGTATTCTGCAGGCTGTAAGTGCATTGCATTGCATATGGTTGTACAATACACACATATACACATCCATATTGTGTAAGTTGTGCATTGATGTGCATCCAGATTGTGATTGGTTGCTTACCATGCATGTCGATGAACATTTGACTGTGCATTTGATTTTGCATTGTCACAATTCACTAATGAAACAGCATTGTCCAACTGGTATATAACTCCAGGAAACATACACTGCATTCTTTGCGAACTTTCTGTTGTTGTTGTTTCTATTGCAGTTCTATTGCTATCAGGTGACAAATTGTCCATAGGAAATGCGCATGGAATATTTGCAATTTGCACCAATGGAGAAGCTGCTGGTAATTCTGAAATTATTGATTTTTATATATTCAAGGCAAAAGCTTCACATCTGCCTTTTGCTTTTCTTGCCCCTTTTATCTTCCCTTCATTTTAACATGTTTTCCTGTTATTTCTCTAGAACCTAACACTGAGTTAATGCTATTTCGTATTTCTAAACACGGAAATGATTAACAACATCATTCCTGATTGCTCATCTATTCCTTCAGGCATCTTGTTCCACATCCTTTATCAAAACTGATATTACAATATGCTCAAATATGCAGCATTACCATGGAAATCTGCATTGCTATAGCAACTTGTGCCTATCATAAATGTAGGAGTAAACATCATGAGAAAAATATGACTTTTTTTTCCTTCTAGGAGTGTGTCAGCTACTGGAAGAGAATGCAGTACTATTTAACCAACCAGAATGGATTTCAGGGTCTCTCTTGTTCTGGTAGTTTCACTTTAATAGAGACAAATAGAACCAATGAATCTCTACAAACAGTTTGAGTTGATTCAGAAGAAACGACTGCATGCCTGTAAAAGTAGTCCAAGTTATTGCCTTCAAATGTCTTGGAACTCTTGAAATGTTTTTTTAGCCATCCCACATTGCATTCTATTCTTGATGGTACACCCAGCATGGAAAATTCAGAACACAGAACTGGGATGAAAAGGTGACTAAATTTTATGGCCCCTTCATGAATTGTGAAATTGCTTATATTTTGGGAAGATGAGGCATACAGAAATTCCCTGCCATGGGATGCTGCTTGTCCTTAGAAGCAGGAAACCATTTTTCAAATTCTCTCTTTGTCTTTTCCACTGCTTGTGGCAACTAAAGAATCCCTGCTGAGGATGATTATTCCCAAGGGCCCTGGTACTTTTTTATTCTATGAAAGTGACAAAAATGTTGATCTAATGAAAATGGGAGAAAAATGATATAGTGAGAGCTAGGGATGTAAGGAATATTCAAAGACTCAAATTTTCTCATAGATCCTTCTCCTGCTAGTCCTTTCCTGCTCCTCCCCAGCAGATTACTCCCACCCCTAGCCCAAACTCACATACTTCTTGTTCCCCAACATAGCCAGTGACTGGCAGAATGTTGGGGTGGGGCCAGATGAACAAGAAGGACCATTCCAGGCTGTGGTCCAGCAGATAGTATGAGGTGACACCTTCATCACCACGAACCAGCTATCAGAACATAGGCAGTGAAGATGATTCTCTTTCCTCTCCAGCCCCCTGCAACATTGGGGCATTGGAAACAAACCCCTTCAGTCCTTCTTGCTTGCCTTTCAGCCACCTCCCTAATGTTTTAGGAAATAGTTGTCATGACCTTCACTCAGCTCCTCCTCACCCTCTCAAATGTCCTATGAGAGATGTTTGGGGAAAAGGTAACTGAGGATTGTCAAAGATGATCTTTCATTATCCTCCTCAATTCTGCTCCATTGTTCCAATGTCACAGGGAGACAAATGTGTGGGACAGAGGCAGGATGGTGGGAGGTTATAGCCTCCATAATAGTTCTTGCTTGACTTCCCACCAGATGCTGTGGGTAGGTGTAAGTGGGGAAAAAACAAGAGAAGATCATCATAGACTATAGCCTCTGCAATCTTTGCTCAGATTCTTCCTCCAAATCCTCCCAATGTTGCATTGGGACAGCCAGGCAGTAGGGAAAGGGGAAAGATTCAGCCAGAATAGTGGAAGCTATAGGCTTCAGGACATTTCTTGCTTCGTTTTCTGCCTGATTTCTTGGGAGGGTATTGGAGGGGAAGCCAAAAGAGGCTAAAAAGAGGCTATAGCCTTCACAATCCTTGCTCAGCTTCACCCCCACATTGTCTTGATATTGTGCAAGAGGAGAAAGCAAGTAAGACTGTCAAAGGCTGTAGTCTCCATGATCCTAACTTGCCTTCCCCTCCAACGTCCCGATGTTGCACAGGGAGCAGGCAAAGGTTAACTGAGCCAGAACTATGGAATTCTACAATCTCAATGATCCTTCTCACTCAACTCCCTCCCTTTCTCATATTTTAATGTGGGTAGGAGGGGGAAGCAGAGCAAGGCTCTTCAAAGGATCTTCTACAATCCTCATTTCTTTCCCCACTGACCTCAGTCTACGTGGCCTGAAGAATTGGGAAAAGGTAAATGGGATGGAGACTTCCTCTCTCCTGTGAAAAATCTTTGAAAATTTCAGTTTTCAAAGACAGTCTTGCAGTGGTGAGATAGTTGATTAGACTGTATGTTCTTCCTGTGGAAATGAATACTTCCTAATGAAAGAAGTATAGCCAAAATAGGTGAAGAGATGGTATAAAGACCACCTAACTACTTTAATTTAATGTAGATCTCTAAGGCCAGATAACCTGCATCCAAAATTATTAGTTGCTTTCCTCACTCATGGGTGAACATGCCTATTTCCATCCTTTATTTTCTGCTGCTGGAGCAATTGCTTTTGCCGTGCTTCATCAACCATTACAGAAGTCATGTCACAGCTCAAGCTTTAATAATGGGATTTAGTGATGAGACACATAGTTTAGTTTACTCTTCAATTTATATTTCATCAGAATTTAGAAAAAAATACAACTCTATTAATATTTAGGAGGAAATTGTTGGACAGTTTTAAAAAAAAGATCCTCAGTGCAGGTGTGATTCCAGTCCTTCCCCACAACAGAGGGATTTCTCACCCTAACAGATGTATAGCAGGTGCATACAACATGATTTTCTTCATGTTGGACTGGGAATAGCTGTTCGTGTTAAATTTGGTCAGCATACACGGATGAGTGGTATACTTTTTCACCTAGGAATGTAGCAAAATCTGAATATGTCTTTGTTTTAATCCATACTGGAGATGACAGAATTGACAGATTCATCCATCTGTAGACATAATATTATCTTTTTTGACAACAAGAATGTTATTGACATCATCATCATCATCATCATCATCATCATCATCATCATCATATCCAAAGTTCTGCAAAGCTAGCTATCACCCTCTGTAATAGCATCATGTAGAACTCATCCTAGCTTAAGTGCAAAGAGATAAAGCCATCCGGATAAGGTCTCTAAGAAAGTTACCTTTTCTGGTCTGGTAAAGTTGGTGCTCAGAGACCCCCTCCCCATTAGAAATAATGCCCAATCTTGAATGACATTTTAAAATATCAATAAGATGCAAGCTCTAGGCAAAAGTAATTTTGAACCACATTTTAGTTCTTGAACAGTTTTTAGCATTAATGCTAATCCATAACTTTTAACATTTTTTAAAAGAAACAAAATAAAAGGTGGGAGAAATCAATTTGGAGAAATAGCCACTAGGAAAAGACGAGCCTGTGCACTAGATTATCACTGACATTTATTTATTACCTTTTCTCTCTTCTATGGTCACTATGATATCTGGAACCAAATCATGGAGTTTTTACTCAGGAAACTGTGGAGACTTCAACTAATCCTAAGAAAGTTGGGGCTGATATAAGACCACAGCCTGTACGCCTCCTGGATGGTAAGCCACCTTAATGTTCACTGTTCCTATTACCACGTTAGTCACAGAACTAGTAATCTGTTGGTCTGATACTTTAAAAATTTTTTTTTGCAGCACTGTATCCTTACAAAAAAACCTCAGTTACTCCATGCAACTAACAGACATCACTAAAAAGAATTGAGAGACACAATGGTCAAGATTTTTTTAAAAATTTTAAAGGAAACATCTTCATAATTTCTTGAAAATTGTAAAGGTTGGAATTGATTGCAGATCTGAAGGGAGGCACTTGACACTCTGGGAACAACATCAGAGAAAATCCTCTCCTGTAAGGTTGTTGAACAAATCCTCAAGAGTACCTGAATACAGTTTGTAATGGGAGAAGTAGTCCTATGGATAACTAGGCTCCAAGTCCTAGACCCAGCTCTGTCTCTTCCATCCAGCTTTTGCACTAATCTGTGAATTAAGCAAAAATGATGAAAGTTCAGCTTTTTAACACATCTTCCCCAGCATACACATTTAGTATACAATTCCTCATAATATGGTCATTGTTATTGCTGCTCTGTCTAATGTACTCTTTTTCTGTGAAATTTTTGAGCCTGGAAATACATTGGAAAATTTGGAAATGTATCTGTCCAGAAAGATAATTGGGTTCTGATCTGTATGCCAGTTCAGGTAGTGAGAATTCAGTTCACTCTCTTAAAAATGTAGAGAATATTGTCTCCATCCCTATATATTACCTTCTATTTCAAAGGTATAGATAAATAATAAGAACTGAGACAAAGCCAATCCATCATCCCTTGACATGTCATCCATCCTTATTACAGAGTTTCTGCTGGACAAACACATATGAAAGGTTATGCCCATAAAACAGCCTATCTAGAGCAGAGTCAAGATGAATATTTCAAGCTTCTGTTATTGTTGTTTTTGTTTTTGTTGTTGTTGATGTTACTACTACTGCCTTTTTCCCTGTTCAAGACACAAGATGGCTGACAACTGGTCTAAAAACCCTACACAATCTCCTCAACCACACACAAAATAAAAGAAAATCTACTGCATTGTTTGTGGGCTGGACATTGCACATTCAGTGCTCAAAGACTTATCTAAATAGAAAGGTTTTCATCTATTTGTGAGATGAGAATAGGGAGGGTGCAGTCTAACCTCTCTATAATTCTAACTGGAGCACAATGGGTCATTTCACATGAAACAGCAGCTTTTCATTGGTGGCACCTACTTGGCAAATCACCCTTACTCAATCATCATTGTTCATGTGGTACTTTAAGACAAAGTCATCTCCAAATTCATTTGGAATTTTCAGAAAATTAGTTGCCCTCTGATTGCATCATGTTCTTCTTTACTCTTTCCCTCAGGATGGTGTTTTATTAGTTTCTTTTTTTAAAAAAAAAAGATTAAAAATTGCATTTTGTTTATACAGGGGAAGTCCATTTTGCGGATCTGAAAGTACAGTGGGGAACCTCTCCAAGTGGCCAGATTCAATTTAAAAAAAAAAAATCTTAAATGATGCCTTCCAAAGGCAAATGACTTGGAGTGTGGTGGAGTCTCCTTCTTTGGAGATTTTTAAGCCGAGGCTGGATGGCCACCTGTTGGGAGTGCTTTAATGTGGGTTCCTGTGGTCTCTTCCAACTCTATGATTCTATGACCCTATGACTACAGCCAAAAAGGAGGTCTGGAAACCTGAAGAACCTCAAGGGACACCCTTTGGATTCTAGGTGGGTGAGATTTGATCTCAGATTTGGAGATATTGCTCCCTAAGCCTGTTCCAAAAAACTTCACCTTAATAAGAAGGAATGTATTCTAATTTGAAAAGAAATGTTATTATTTTATTTCCCTGTGTTCTTAGAATTTAGATCACAAATGCAGACATCTACGGAAGATAGCAAACAGCTTGCATAGCCGGCACTCTTGCTGTTTGTTTCCACTAAATTCAGCAAACTCCAAATTATGTGGACAGGTATCTTTACAGAATTTGCTAAAGCCTTCATGGCTTATCTCTCACCTACACTGAGGAGCAAATTGTTTCCTGTGTGGAATGGTAGCTCTCTCCAAGTAGGCTGCAGAAGCATCAGTTCCTTTTAGAATCTGATGCTCAGCCAGGAAGGGAATTATGCCAAAGCTAGATTCAGGACAAGATGTTCATACTTGCAATTATAAAGAGCCATGTGAAAGCCAAGAGGTTCAATCCTGCAGTCTTAAATTACAAGGGGGTTATTTATAGGAAGGTTTTTCTCAAATACAGAAGCTGCCCTCCCATCAATCTAGTGCCCAAAGAAAACAAGGGCCTTCCTAGCCAATGTTAATATATCATTTGAATAGCATTGAATATTCTTACACAGATTTCCTCTGTATGGTCATTTACATTTGACATGGCAGAATCTAAAGTCTCCATATAGCAGCCACTTATTATGGTGGGAGTCCCCTTTTTCACTGGACTGCTCATATGCCTTTAATATCTGACTGAGATTTTTACCAGTTTAAAGGATGGGTAAGAGCAACAGAGGTAGAAGAAGGCAGTTCTGACCACAAGGAAACATTACTTAATCACATCTTAGATATCTGCAATATAGTCTACATTTCCTCAATGTGCCCTTGAGGAATTCTGGAAATAGCAGCTAGCAAAATGTTATAGCCAGATTGCTTTCTGACATGCCTTCTATAGACCATGTTACACTGGCCTTACATCACTGGTACTGGCTTTCAGCTTCTTTCCAGGCTCAATTAAAAGATTTGAGGCTAGTATCTATGAAAGATCATCTTGGCCTATATGAACTTATTCCTTGTTTTACATCCTTGTTCAAAAGCTCTGTTGTGTGTGTACACCTAGAGAGACTACTTTGGTGGAACAGCAAGTTACAGTCTTTTTCTTTCTTTTTTTTGTGGTAGTACCCCCATTGTGGAACCCCATCTCTAGGGAGAATTGATTGACCTTATTTTTCTTCCCAGTTTTAGGCAGGCGGTGAAGACATTTTTGTTCCAGTTGGGTTTTGATTTTTTATCTTTTCTAGCATGAGAGTGATTCAGTTCTCTAAGTTTTCATTTTTAGCTCCAGATAGCTGACCTGTGAAGAGGCATAGTGGGGGTAGCAGTCCATCAGCTTCTAGAGAGCTGGAAGTTCCTCATCTTTTCCATAATGGTTGATTGCAAAGGTTGAATCCAGGAAAAATGGGAATCAAGATTGGTTCAGAAATTTTTTGCTTGTTTGAGAGAACAGTGTAGTTCATTCCCACACCAGTCCACTTTGTGAGGAGCTCACCTGTTTGTACTGGGAAGCCTCTTTTGACAACCTATGTGAGAAAAAAAAACCCCTTTGTCTTCTGTGTTGCATCTCCTAATGCAAAATGTAGCAGAGAGAAAAACAGAGATAATGCTATGCATATTACTACAGTAATAGTTCTTTTCAAAAATATAAACCAGGAGGTATGAACTGACCACTTACATGATTCATTTGTCTTGCCTTTGTGCCCAGGCACAAAACAACTATAGGGCTTATTTTGGTTTTAGAACATCCTCTTCTCTTAAAGAGGTCCATTTGTTTAATTGTCATGGTGACATTTTTACCAATGGAGCAAAATAAGGTTAGAAATAGTCTTCTGTAAATGTAGTAGTATTATGATCTCCTGAGTCAAAGAGTGAATCTGAGACAATCCTTTACATACACCACCCCCTCTGCCGTTTCATCAGTTCAATGCGTTTAGAAGCTGGGTGAGGATGAAGCAAGTTGGATACAAAAGCCTCTAGTCCTTAATTCTATACCACTGTCATTTTGTGATAGGCCCTCAATTCAACCAAGTCTGAGATGGAAGCAAAATTGCTACATGGAAGCTAAAGAAAAAAGAATGAAGGGGTGGAAAAAATTGCCAGAGAGTGTTATATAAAAACATATATTTTGTGTTCCTTTGAAAGATATATTTCAAACCAATTCAGGAAGATCAAAGTTGGCAATGGAGTGATAAAATGATCTCTCCTTTTTCAAAGTCAATAGCATGATATATTTAATTGGCTTTCTGTAAATCTGTAGACTCTATTCTCTACTGGTTTCAAGTGACTTCCTTCTTTTTTGTGAAACCTACAATTGAGATGCTTTTGATGCACACATCTCTCAAAACATATCTACTTGTGCAAGTTAAGATCAATGTGAGATCATATCTAAACTAGAAATCAGAAGTTGAACAGCCATTGTGTGTATGCTTTGGGGGAGCTGATGCTTGTCAAATATGCCTTCAGTTCCCAAGAAGATTTATTTATTTGAGAGAATGATAGAGACTGCAAGAAAATGGTCAAGAAGAAATGTTGCCCTCTGTGAAAAAATCTACTTGTATATTCATTTAAAAAGTTGAATTAAGAAAGTTAAATTAAAAATTTTAAAGTTAAATTAACTTTTCTTCCAGATATGGATGCTCAGTTGTTTTTGACATTTGAATTTATTCTATCCTTTTTTTGCATTTACTTTTTTTTTTTAAAAGGTCTGTGCAAATAGCATACTTGTTTTGGTACACATTTTTTTTTCAATTATATGCAATTATATGTACAATTTTATGTGTGCATCTTCTTTTTAATGCCTATCCCTTCATAGGAACATAGAATGCTTCCTCATATGAAATCTGATCATTGGGCTATACAGCTCACTACTCCAGTTTTGACTAGCAGGAATGGTTTTCTATCATTTCAATTAGAATACCTTTCCAGCTGTACCTGATGAGCCCATATTCCCTGCTTGTTCCTGTCAAAGTGTTCACCAAGCCTGACCCTGATTGGCTTTCCAAAGCAGACAAGATTGGGTGTATTCAGGGTTATATGGTTGTTTCACTTTTTTGTGCACTCTTAATATATGTGTATTTTGTGAATACTTTTTTTAAAAAGAGAAGATATGGGCTGAATTCACTTAGGCAATCAACAAATGCAAAACCTAGAGTTTTGCATTCATGACTGGTTCATATTCCCATTCCCTATGTGTTCACTAGTTTAAAAAATACATAGGGACGATGAAAATCCCCAAATCCTCATTTACCAGCCACTTACCTGCAGTAGCCACTGCAAGTGGTGGGGTCTGTTGATTGACCCACTCAATGAGCTATCTCCGGTGCAAGGGGAAATTGTGATGGGAATCCTGTTTGTGACTATTGCACCAGAAATTGCTCACAGGATGGTGTGGAAACATCAGTCAACTGCTTTCTGATCAAGAGAGGAACAGTCACCTGTCTCTTGCAATGGCCGCTGACCAGTATGTGGGGATGGAGGGGTGTCAGCTTGAGAGACACTACTTAACTATATAATTAAGGTGATTGTGTATCTAAGTAGATGGTGCAGAATTGTGACTCTGAATCTTTGTGGGTATTGTTCAAAAAAATAAGCTCAGTAACTGGAACACAACTACATTCTTCTTCTTACTTGGTTTGAGACATATGAATCAAAGATGTTCCCATCAAAAGTTGAACTGAACCAAATTCTCAGACATCCCTGATTTTTCAACATATACGTTTAGTCAGTGCTTTTGAGCCAATATTGTACAGTAGGTTTGAGTCTACTACTAAGACTCTGGGAGACCAGGGTTAAAATCCCTACTGAGCCATGGACAAGTCAAACTTTGAGGTAAAGAGAAAACCAATGTCATACTTCTTCTGAATAAATCAGAAGACACTATGATAGGTTCACCATAGCAGCACCATCTTCCTCCCATAGCTACAGCTCTGGAGGTTACCCAAAATTAGTTGAAATGCGATCACCATGTTTCCAAAAAACCTCAGCATTCTAGTTGCCCTGAGAATTTTCTTCATGCACGTGACAAGTAGGTTATGTCAAGTCAGGCACATTTTTCTGCCTTTAGTGTATATTTTGTCTTCCAACCTACATGTCAGAAATGTTTGTGCTTTGATGTAGAACCTGTCCAAGAGCAGCTGAACTGAGACCACCTAACGTATGCCCCCAGAAGCTTTAGATTTACAGAAATGCTTAGAGACCTGAGCCAGATGGATGTTGAGTCGCTGCCCCTTGCCCAATCATCCATTTTGCAGATCTGATTTGCCCTTCTATATTCTTAAACAACCTGCCTAGTGTAGGCTAATGCAAATGAATGATGTTTTGTTTAGCTGTACAACTCTGGATGGTGTTAATCAAATAAATTCTTGGAAGGGGAGGACCTCTTCCCTTCAGAATATTTTTTCTTGTCAGTTCTATTACTGGAGAGGTGGCATTTATCATAAATTTCCTCTCTGTGCCTTCCTAGTCCTTTTGTGGGGAGGGAGGGAAGCAAAAGCGCAAAAAGAATTATTGATGATGATGTGCACCTTTAAATCATTTCCAACTTATGGTGACCCTAAGATGAACCTATCTTGGGGTTTTCTTGGCAAAATTTGTTCAGAGAGGATTTGTCTTTGCTTTCCTGTGAGGGTGAGAGTATGTGATGTGCCTAATGTCACCTAGAAAGTTTCCATAGTGGAGCAGGGATTTGAACCCCCCCTTTCCAGAACACTCAAACCACTACACTATGGTGGCCCATTACTATATTGGTCTTGATTACATTAATGCATTTCTTTCATACTTGTCCAGACCAAGAAATATTTAGTTGGTTCTGGGTAAGATGACATAAAAGGCCATTTTAGATGCTGAATCAAATTATTACAGTGAGAACATTTCCGCATTAGACTGTTATAGCACTATGATTCCACTTTCAACATACTATGGAATCCTGGGGTTTGCAGTTTTGGGAGGGGTCAGTCAGCCTCTCTCAAAACTGCAAAGCTCAGGATTCCACAGGATATTGAAAGTGGAATTCATAGTGCTATAACAATCTAGGATGGAAATGACCTCAGTATAAAGTATAGTATTCCATATGAATCTCTGCTAGCCTATGGAAGCAAAATATCTCCACTAGCCTCCACTATGAGGATTTAACTGATTGCTGGATCCTGTCTTCCTGTTCCTTCCCTCTCTCCTTTCATTAAATTAGCAGAGCAAAGCTAAGAAGGTTTTCTTATCTCAGACTGCTGATATATGTGTGCATATTCTTTTTATAGTGAACATAATGTAAGACATCTCTTTGAAGCCCAAATACACCAGTGTTGCCTACATGGAACTCTTCCTACACCCCAACACACCCCTTAGTTTTATGTACTTGAGGAATGGGAAACAAAGAGGTTTCTCTCCAGCCTTCAAAGCCTCAAATGGTGCCCATGCTTATGGAATGGTCCAAGATTGCAGAGGATCACAAAGGCTTTGGTTTTTGATATCTCAAATGCTGTGGAAACACCATATGCTAGCAGTACTTGATAAGGTTCTGTTCTGTTTTCAAAAGTTTTTCATACTTTGCTGTGAACAAAAGATGCAAGCTGTAATCTAATGAAAATAAGTTTTCCAAGCTCTGGCTGGAACAGAAAAACCAGAACGTTTCTGAGCTCTGTTTTTAAGACTTTCCCAAGGATGACACTTTATCAGCCTCCCTCCCTTCCTCCCTTTTAGCATCATGTTGTGTACTCCCGCGCTTCTCCCAAATAATATTAATCATACAAAAAAAAAAAAAAGAGAGAGAGAGATTCCGTCTTTTGTACTGGGGCAGGACGTTTGGCTGTATAATAAACTAGAATATATACCCAGCATTGCCTGGAATTTTATTTTCTCATAGGTAATACTTGTTAGAAAGATTTGAGATCCTGTATCTCCAATTCCCCAAACTGTTTTGTCCAGTACCTTTAACTTTTCCTGATATCTCCTAACCCAATCTGTATTCAGAGTTATTAACATACACAGGTTGGGTTCCTGAGGGAATACACTGTCCTCTTCTTTGCTGCTAGGTCTTGTCTCCATAGCAACTGGCCAGGCCCAAGAGCTCTCTGGCTGATAATTCTAAAGGCCCCTCCCTAAACTGCAAAACCTGGGATTCCATAGAATCTTCTTAGGCAGCCAGTCATATGAGACCTTCGCCTGACACAGCCAATCATATGATGTTAAGTCTTTGCCTGACACAGAAAAACTCACAAACTCTCACTTTTATATATTAGATAATACGGACTTTCAGTATGGCTGCAGCTTTGATAATGTTGGCAGGAAGAGGTTGCTTCTATCTCTTCTAATGGCATGGGCATGAGCCAGTTTTTTGTGGAAAATGGACCTTAAATTAATTTTTGGAACTGGGAGGAGAAGCATTCAAGGTAATACTCAGAACAGGTGATTTGGATTATCTCACCCTCTGATGGCAGAGAACCACACAGTGGCTGTCCACCCAAAAGGCTTCTCAGTTACCATTCCTGACACTGATGCCTCCTTTGGGTTAGGAGATCAAGTTGCTGTGAATATTCTGGGTCATTTGGTTGCCAGTTTGGTCTTTGGATCTGGGTCCCTTGGCAGGCCAAACTATATAGCTATAACATATTAAATGCTGTGACTAGTTTCTTTCCAACATCATGAAAGTGTGCTTTTGTCCAGTCTTGGCTCCTATCAAGCGTTGTGCTGGCTTCTCGCCACTAGGCCTGCAAAGAGAACAATAAACATAGAAAAAGAGGAAAACATCAGATGGAAGGCTGGAAATTTCAAAAATATCTAAGCTGATTTCTTTCAGCTAAGAGAATTCCTCCTGTTAATTAACTGGGATAAAGATAAGCATTGGGTCAATATGGAATTAGTAGCTAAGACAGACTAGAAACCATGAAACCATTTTTTTTTTAAGAAGAAGGAGAAGGAGAAGGAGAAGAAGGAGAAGGAGAAGGAGAAGGAGAAACACCATCAGCACCATAGATAATGTCTTTCTGCAAACTCCTATAACAATATGGAAGAAACAACTAATTCCATGTCTTTCACTTTTTATACCTGTTATGCACCCTCTATGCTGCCATGAGAATTAAAACAGCTCAATTGGGTAAAAGAGAAACTTTTGGCTTGCAAAGATTATTAGATCTTTTTTTCCACAAAGTAAATACGTATCTAGTAGGGACATGATTCTTCACTAAGTTTCTTTTTTATTATTATTACAAAATAAACTTTATTCTGAACAAAAAAATAAGAAAGACATACACACAATACACAACATCACAACACAGTACAATTCATCACAATTCACACAAATCACACAACATCCCTTAACCAACCAAAACATAAAATTTACAACCAAAATTACATTACATAACAAAATATCTAATTTCTTGCTAATCTAACTATAATCTCCTACTTCTCACTTCAGTCTGAAAGTCTAATATTGCTTTTATTATTTTCCAGTTGGTGTTACTTTTCTTTCCAGTTCATCTCTTAATCCCTAGTATCGTTCAAAAATCTATTTTTACCGTTTCGCTATTATACCATGAATTTTTGAAATATCGCAGCAATTTTTCCCATTGTTTCATAAAGTTTTCCTTACTCTCCCCTCGTAACATACAAGTTAGTTTATCCATTTGGATTGTATCTATCAATTTTATCTCCCAATCTTCTATCGACGACATCTTATTATCTTTCCATCTGTAAGCTAAGACCATCCTTGCAGTTGTTGTCATATAAAATAATTGCTTCCCTGCTTTTTTCCGCAAGCTGTCCTCCCACGTTGACAGCAAATATATCTCTGGAGACATATTAAATTTTATGCCCAATATCAATTTGACTTGTTTATGAATTTGTTTCCAGTATTCCTTTACTACTTTACAGGACCACCACATGTGGTAGAAGGAACCCACCTCCACACCACATTTCCAGCATTTGTTGGAGCATTTATTTGCTATCATCGCTATTTTTCTGGGGGGTTAAATACCAACGCAAATACATTTTATGAACATTTTCTCTAATATCTTGACATGTTGTATGTTTAATAGTTCTAGACCAGAGTCTTTCCCATTGTTCTAACGACTTCACTAAGTTTCTTCTTGAAGACACCAATAAGTAATTTCAGTAATGTTCTTCCTGCCATGAGAAAGTCTTTGAAAACCACACAGTTTTCAAAGGCTATTCAGAAGTTGCGACTTATTCTGTGCAAAAATTGTATGTGGTTGTTTTGTGCAGAAAACAGAATTTTCTGCACAGGAAGCAGCATTTTCCATGTAGGGAATATAATATTCCAATGTAGAAATATTAATTCTTGTGCCAGAAATGCTGTTTTAAGTGCAAAAAGTGCTATAATTGGAGATTTATTCTTTGTAGAATTCAAGCATGGTTGATTTGCATAGAAAGCAGCGTTTTCTGAGCAGAAAGCAGCATTTTCTATTCAGGAATTAATATTTCTACATTGAATTTTTATTTTCAATACAAAAAAAAGCTTTTTCCTGTGCAGAATACGCTGTTTTCTGTTGAAAAAACCACATTAAAATTTTGCACAGAATAAGTCTTGTACTGCAAAGATTCTTGTCAGTACAGGATTCATATTGTCAGGGCTTCTCGTCACTTGAAAAACATGTTTTCCAACCATTTTTCAAATATTTTCAGATCTTATTTCCATGCCCAACAATAGAATGATAAATAATTGAAAACATCTGGGAAATGTGATGCCTTGATATAGAATTTATCAGACATTTTCTAGGGACTGCAGAGGCAATTAAGCAATCTAATTTACCATTCACTGTCTTCGAATATCTGATCAAAATGTCTGACATTAAATTGAAAGAATTACTTTTGGTTATTTACAATTTACTACTCTTTAACAGAGACTCCAAATTTCAAGAGTTAAAAATTTAGTGGGAATAGGACTTGGGTCATTCTGTTAGTGATATTAATTGGAATAGTTTATTAAAGATGAAGCCCTTCAAACCAATTTCTGAACCACCTTGGGAAGCTACATAGAGTACATCCTCTGTATATGTGGCAATTTCACTCCAACAAAAAACACGAATGCTTGTATCCCATTAGACCCAATGGAAGTGATGAGTGCACCTGTTGCAGTGCATTCATGCACACATTGCATCTATTGATTATAATGGGATGTGATGTTTCTTATGACCTCACAGTCATACATGTGGAAGTTGTGGTAAGGGACGGCACACTGTATAAACTAATTTACAGGTGGTGTTTAATGCCAATAAATATTATACATTTTTATCACAGTTCTCCAGAATGATGGAGAGATAACAACTTATCAGTCAATTTTTCCCATACATAGTGGACCCATGAGAAAGATTCTGTCTTCTGGAAAGAAATCTTTCAGGAAATAAGTAATAGTATTAATCAACAAGTCCAACGTGTTACTAGCTTGGCACTGTTGAACAATTTTTCTGGTCCAATTGCTAATTTATGCCACGAAGAACTTATTAAAAAGCAGAACGTTATGTTTCTTCATTCCACATACTAATAATTCTGCCTATTATTAAACAGAATAAGGAACTGACTTATAGCTAATTTTTGTAAACTCACAGTTTGTTTTATCTTTGTTTATGAATAGGAAAAACACTATTCTAATGTTGCAGATCTTAATACATTTTCAATTCACAGTATGCAACTTTCTCCTGATCCTTCAAAGTGGCAACCTGTAAGTCCTAGAGAAATTCTTATGTCCAGGTTCTATACCACACAGTTTGTTAAAATTTAGACCAGACTAATGGGCACCTGTCCTTTCAGTTTTATTATCAGATCTGGTAAGGTTCCTAGTGTTTGGAGTAAAGCAATTACAGTGCCTGTTTTCACAAAAGGCAATAGAATCAAATGAGCTAATCATAATCTTAATCATAATCCTATCAGCCTTCTTTCAGTTATTAAGTTTACTTGCAGTACTTAATAGGTAAGCTTCTTACCTGGTTGAAGGATAACAGAATAGATGATGAACAGGTTGGATGTAAAGCTGACTGTTCAACTTTAGACTATTGTTCATTTGAGTCCATCTTGCTGAGATGTATACTCAGTGACTGGCAGTAAGCTTTTTACTGCCGTTATCAATCTCAAATCTGCTTTTGATTTGGTTGCAAGGGAATGGTTATAGTCTAAATTATCAATAAAATAAAATAAAACAAATGCAAAAAAGAAAGCTATTATGGATAAGCAATAGCTATTCCTCATCAGATGTTGATATGATCACACTTCAAGTTAGATAAGGAGAACAGGGAAGTCTCTCTAAACCAATTCTTGCAAGTAGCATTAGTCAAGGTTTTATTTTGGCTCTTTTTTTTTATTTAATCTATTTCTCAATTATACGGAATCTTATCTTTGTTAAATTAGTTCTCAGGCTTCTAAACTGTCTAAAGTTAAAATTCTACTGTTTCTACATGCTGATAACACCGCTTTTATCTCAGACTTGGCCAGGTATCAGTAATTTACTATCTGCATTTATTTGTGAGATGTTTTGAGAACAATGTGCTAAGAATAATGAGATATGAATTCTAGTATTTTCAAAATCTGGAGCAGATTTCCTTAAATAGGAATGATATCAAACAAGTTTTCCAACACTAAATACCAAGGTATTCAGATACAAAATGCTGGTTACTTGTCACAAGAGAGGAGGGAAACAATTAACTTTGTAAATCTTAGCCAACAGCTTATTTCCAGGTTCTTTCTTGCACAAGATGGTTAATTTGTTTCTTATGCTATCCAGGTGCTGTCGATTTTCCATATTCATAGTTTCTACATCTATGGATTCAACCAACCATGGCTTGAAAATTTTGTTTAAAAAAATTCAAGCAGGAAACCTTATGAGTTGCTCACTATTTTATATAAGGGATGCCATTTGACTACACCACTGTATATAATGAGAATTGAGTATCCAAAGGATTTTGGTATCTACGGGAGATCCTTCAACCAAACCACAGACAATACTGATGTCCCACTGTATATAGAGCTAAGACCCTGACCCTTCTCACTTAAAGTATCCTTATTTGGACCACAGGGTTTAACTTGCTCATGGAAAGAATTCAGTCAAGTTTCCTTAGAAATTTACTGGGCTTACCTTTGTGTGTTTCCAGTGCAGCTATTTATGTGAAATAAATGTTTGATCAGTTGAATGTAAGGCTTCTATTAATACCCTAAAATGGTGGTTACAGTTACATTTTCTAACTGGACCGTTATCTTTTCTAATGCTCTCAGATTCCTTTACAAGTTGCTAGAAGAAGATGATAATGAGAAAGTCTTCCATCTTGGGTTTTTCCGCTGAGACTCTGACCAACTGTAGGCTACAGAAAACACAACTTTATGTGTGCCAAAGATTCGTTGACCAAGATTTTCAGTGGGCAAGATTTGCGGCTGGGATTATTGTTCCTCATTACTTTACACAACTCTCATAGGCTGTGGGATTTTTACAGCATCATGTCTGTATTGATTAACTGTCCCTAAATAGAGAAGAACATTTATTTTTTCCTTCTTAAATTGTTACCATCAGTATTATGAGAAGGTTGATTTAGTAAGATTTCTGCAAACGAGTGAAAATGTCTCTGTGGAGTGGAAGTACGGGAAACAGTTGAACATTTTTTGCTCTGTGTTCTGTATAACAATTGCACAGAATGACTAATCTCTCCTTTGTTAACAGCTTTTGCTGAAAACTCTGTTGTAAATATTATTTCCTGTTGGCTTGAAGATTCATCTCCCTATATTTCTGAAAAAGGTGTCAGCTATTTTTTTAAATCACAGTCCAAATTAGTAGTAAGAAAAATAAAGACATATATGTTTTATTATATATGTACTTGTATAAAGGTTTAACCTTTTCCTATCTATTCCTTTTTAACTTTTCTTGTATGTTCCTTCATCTGTAACTGCAATAAAAAACAAACAATTGGTAGCTGCCTGGCAGTTTATAGCATGCAGCTGGAAAATCACTGAAAATTTAAAAAATACCAGCACATGATATGCTAAGGGCTGGAACCCTGCTGTACTGGAAAAAATATCACAAAAAGTTAAAGAACTGAATGGAAGCATAGATCAAGAAAACTTCATTGAAATTTGGTTTCCTTTTATTAATTATATTAATCCTTGAAGGGACACATGAAAGCAAGCTCCCATAACCCATGGAAACTTTTGATATAGCATACTTGGATAAATGATAATTTCAGATGATAATCTATATCTATCTATCTTGTGGTATAGTCTACACACACTGACCTTGATTCTCCTTTCTTATTTATTGCTCATTTTTGTATTTGTACTTCTTGCTTGTCTATCATTTTTTATTGAAAATTTTAAAAGACATAGAGAGGGACCACAGGACAAGAGACTGTGGGCAGAAGCTGGGGGTGAAGAAGAGAAAAAGGGAAAGGATGACAGAGACAGTAAGTGAGGCAGTGGGGTGGAGAAGGCATTTAGCCAGAAGCTGTGTGGTGTGTGGGGAAAGGGGAGAAGGAGAAAGATAGGAAGAATTAGGCCATTTCCGCACGGGGCGAGGGAATCGCCCGGTGCTGCTACTTACCGGATCTTCTGGCTCCCTGGTCCAGTCCAGACTGCTCCGGAGCAGTGCATGGTCATAGATCTGCACTGCTCTGGTGTCCAAAATGGTGGCTTCCGGTTGGTCATGGGTCCCGACCAACTGCTGAAGCTCGCAAGCCTAAAACCTGCCCTCCACAGATCACAGGCTCGCATTAGTGCGAGCCTGCGAATCTGCACCGGAGAGCAGGCATGCAATGGCACGCTCTGGGCTTTTGAAAGACCAGAAAAATCAGGTCTTTCAAAAGCACACTGGAGGACCACTTGGGGTCATTCTGGAGTGGACTGAGGTGCAGATCTACAGTAAGCAGTCCGGACCCAGTCCACTCCAAGGTGCAGACGTCCTCCGTGGAGGATGCACTGCACCATTTTTATTACCCCATGCGGAAATGGCCATAGAGTGTAAGGGTCATCCAAAGGGATGGTTTGTGTCCATTTGTGCTGAATCATCTGGTGATGTTTCATGATGCTTCTTGTCACTTCTCCATCCAAATACTTTTCTGACTTGACCAAAAAGGCTGCACATTTTGGTTTCTTTGTGTGTATCTTGTTTGTGATGTGAGGAGAAATCTTGGGTGTGGATGTGTCCAATGTCCTCTCAAATCCCCTAGAAGTGTTTTCAGATTGCTGAATTCTTACACAGACTCCTTCTGTTTTTCCTTCCATGCCTCTACATTTTTCAAAACTTTCTGTAGAGATAGTGCTAAAGTGATAAACTGTGACGGTGCTATTGCTTTTTTTGTTTCCTTTTAGCAAGGTCACCCCACCACACACCCACATGCACTCATGTTGTAGACAGTCTAGTGTCCCAGTTCACATAGGGAGTGTCTGCATGTGTGTGTGTGGGGGTGATTTTATCCAAGAAAATGAACACAAATAGCACTGCTGAAGTTTACCACTTTGGCACTATAGTTCTAACCCCTTGGTGCAAAAGCAATAGATTCTTATGCCAGGAAAGATTAGCTCATCCTCACATTTTAGTCAACCTGAGAATTTATGGCTTTATTGAATTAATAGTCATTAAATAAATATTCAACTATTTATTTATTTATGGCTTCTGGAGACTAGGATTCAAATCCCTGCTCAGACAATGGTTGACTTTGGACAACTCACATTCTCTCAGCCTCAGAGGAAGGCAAAGGAAACCCCCCTCTGAACAAATCTTGCCAAAAAAACTCTCTTGTGATAGGTTTACTTTAGACTTGCCATAAGTGTGAAGTGACTTGACAGGGGGAGGTTCTTTCTAGCTATAATATCTCTCCCTATTGAAAAGTAAGTTGTGGCAGCCCTAAGGTGAATCTATCATGAGGGTTTCCTTGGCAAGATTTGTTGGTTTTGCCTTTCTCTGAGGCTGAGTGAATATTACTTGCCTGAGGTCACCCAATGGGTTTCCATGGCCAAGTGGGGATTCAAACCCTGGTCTCCACAGTCATAGTTTGGATACATGCACATGCTTGCCACCATGTCCCTTTTGTCAAGGACACAGCAGTGGGGATATGTGTGTGTGTGCCCAAACTGTTCCCTTGTTTGCAAATGAGGGAGCAGTTTCAATATCCTCAACCCCTCTGCTGCCACATCCCTGCTGCTGCTGTGGTGTCCAGCTGCAGGGCTTTGCTGACCCCGTGAGGGCTCTGCAGATCCCCAGGGGTTCCAGACCCCAGGTTATAAACCACTGCTCTAGACTGTCTTAACTTACAACAGAAATAACATCTGAGACAAAATGTAGGCCTGCGACTTTAACATTGTCACTTTTCTTCTCCTGCATGATTTTTAACAATTTTGCCTGATGAAAAACCAGTAAAGTTTGAAAAGCTTGCATGATGTATTCTCTGCATTTTGGCCAGCCAAGAACGCTTTCACTCTTTTCTGGCTATTGGAAGTGCTTCACAAAAATGGGTCAGAGAACTGAAAACCTAGCAAGCAAAAAGGACAATGATGAACTGCCACGTTTGCTAAGACAGGGAGCAAGTTCACTGCTCTTCACTACTGTCGCTGCCTCATCAAACGACTTGAACTGAACTAATGTAAGACAGCTCTGAATGCCAACAGTGATGGACAACACATGAGGATGTTACAGGTTGTATATCAAAAAGAAATCACTCGGTGTCTTCTCAGGAATGATGCCTAAGATGATGTAAAGGCAGATTATCTAAGGGGCCTGCCACATGCTCAAGATTGATTCTCACTTGACCTTTAGCTGTCACAAACTTTTCCAACTGAGTAGTCCTCTGATTTCTATATTTTTTGGAGAGGGGGAGGAACTGCTGGGATATGAAAATGAAATCTGAAAGCCCGAAGAAAAAATCTTTCAAAAAAACTTCCACATCAAGGTAATAATTCCAAAGTTTCCTTTATTACCATAATTGCAGTTGCCATCAGACAGAGTCCTCCTGCTTACTGTCCCTTCTGTCTTTCTGAGGGTACCAACTGATTTCAGTTGGTGCTATGATAAGCGGCCAGTGTAGCTGATTCAGATATCTCTAAATTTACATAGCTATAACTTCACCTACTTTTAAAATCCCAACAGGCAATCTAGGATTGGACCAGCTAATCTCTTCCAGGACCAGTGTAACTGTGATTTAAGCATAAACTTAGATAGCACTAGATATCCCTTTTGATATCAAATAATTTGACCTTTCCATGGCACCCTAGCACATGCATTTGTGAAAGGATCTTCAGAAAACACAAACAAGGAGCAGCCGTTTTATGACAGGATCTCAGGCGGGCACTTAAAAGTCTTGATTGCTGTTCTGAGGATCTACTTCCTTCATCTCACAAGGTGAAGATTTGTGCCCATAAATAACAAGACCATAATAAAGTACCCATCGACTGACATTTGGGCCATCTGATTGATCTACCACGGATGTTGATCCACTTCTAAGCCTTTTGGTGCATTTCAAAGCTAACTTTGTTCTTAAAGTTTATGACATGAGTCTCAGGCACAATTTCTGTTATAAAAACCCCTAATTCTGATAGTTGAGAGAGCCGCATTTTGAGTTTTACCTGCTTTGCTGACATTCTGTATAGCGAGCTCCCAAGGAATCTACTAAGTTTCATTTCCTTCTACAGTCCAGGACTACTGATCAGGTGTCGTATAATTCATTCCTAAAATTCATTTCCCTCTCCTACTTATTATTTAGTTAGTGGTGTGTTTGTTTGTCTTATATGTTGCTTTTCAATAAAACATTAACTGGTTTATTTTGTAAATTGCATGGCTCATTGACCTGACTCTGTAAACATAGGGCTAAAGACCCCCGCTATAGTTACCCTACCTCTTGGCTAACCAGCAAGTGAGCTCTAGTTAATTTCCCATCTGTATTAATATTTGGATATTTGGGTGTCCTTTCCAGCACCCCTAAATACAGGGTAACACCAGGAACCTGCATACTTGGAAATTATGAAATAAAGTAGCTATTTTGAGCATGTCCACCCCATCATGGATCTAGTTAGGGTTGAGGTATTGCAATCTGATGTGCAAAGTTCAACAAAAAGGATCCAAACCTGCCTTCATGCACAGTGTTTCATTGTAGCCCAACCAACTGAAACCAAAAATCCGTATCTGCCTGTGAATAATCCCATAATATTAAATTAATATCAGTCATGGTGCTTTGAATAGGTTAGTGTTCCTCAGGAGTGGGACCAATGCCCAAATTACCGATGGGATTGCCTCCTTCCATATAATACAGCCCATACATTCAGGTCCTCTGGGAGACATTTACTTCAACCAGCCAGGAGTAGACTGGCAACAGTCACCTAAAGCTACCGTTAGACTATGGAATTCCTGGCCAGAAGAGATTTGACAGCTGAATACGCTGTCTGAATCTAAAACAGCATTAAAGACCTGTCTCTTTCAGCAGGCCTATCGTGATTTTAACAAAGAGTTTTAAGTATGTATTGGCTGTTTGTAGGTATTTGTATTATTTTTTCTTTTAAGATGATATGCATTTTGACTATTGTTTTAATTGATGTTTCTATTGTTGTCCCCGGCCTCCATCCATAGGGAAAGGCAGGTAAAGAAATCATCATCATCATCATCATCATCATCATCTCCTCAATTAATTGTATCCTGAAAGAGGCTGGGGGAAGACATTTGGGCTTCGGAGGATGTCAGCATATCCAGAAAACTACCTGTATCATCTAGCTCTCCTGTGTTTTTTTCAAGCCATCAGTGCAAGCTTACAGTATCTTCTTCTTTATTAGTGCAGGTATGAAACTTTTCAGCCTCTTCTTCATGTTTAATGCAGATCACCACAGGAGCAAGATACTCTGGGATGGGTTTACCCCAAGACTGCTGCTTAGTTTCTTTGGGAAAAGAAATGCAACATACCTAAAAGAATTACTGTCCAGAAAGACAGATAGGAAGCAAAGGCCTGCAAAGGATGAAAATACAGCCACAGAATTTTCCATCAGATGTTTTCCTTGCTATGTGCTTCAAGGAAGATGACAGAAGGGGACTAATACCATGCAGAACTCCAAAACAAACGTGCTAGTCTAGAGACGGAGATAGTCAAAACAGTCAGAGAAGAAACTAACCCAGAGCACTAATGGTTTAAAACAGCAAACACCCTGGTGAGGAAGGATAAACAGAAGCAAAGATGGAAGAAGAAGGCTAATGATGCCTCCAAACAATGCTACAGTAGAACAGAAATTGACAAACAAAAGTTTAAAGATGAAGAAACACACACAAAAGAAAACTGCTGCCTCTGATTCTACTGAATGTTACAAGTTGCTAAATTAAAGCAGTGAAATTAAAGATTGATGGGGTGTATTAGATCTTGCTACCCCAAAATACACTGAGAAGTGAAGGAAATACAGGCTATATCCCATATCAGTAAGAATGAAAGAAAACTGAAGCTAGAGAAAACCAAATTACTTCCAACAACCAAATCACATGGTAAAGTTTGCACTAGTAAGACCAGGCAGTCATTGAAGCCTGTGGCAGTGGCTTAATTAGACCAAAGCCAAGTCTTACAAGGAGAGATCTTTTTGGAGCCGGTCCTCTCTCATTGCTCCAAAAAGCCAAAAGAGATACCCAAAGTAATGTGGCTTTATATAGGTACCGAGATGGAGAAATCTCATAAGACCAAGAATCTGAAACTTCATTCTGGAGCTTACTAAGAGCAGAGCAAAACTGTCCCAGGCATAATGTCAGAAGAGTGAGCTGCTCCATTTAGTAGAAAGTAGAATTCTACTTAGTGGCATCCTTGACACAGCAGTAGTGAACTTAGGCCATTTCTGCATTAGACTGCTATAGTACTATTATTTCACTTTCAACATCCTATGGAATCCTGGGGTTTGCAGTTTAGGGAGGCCCCATATGTGTGTGTGTATGGATGTGTGTGTGTATGCATTTCTACACTAGATTGTTACAGTGATATATATATATATATATATATATAAAAAGAGAGAGAGAGAGAGAGAGAGAGAGAGAGAGAGAGAGAAAGAGAGTGCACACTATAACAGTCTAGTGCAGAAATGGCCCAAGTTTGTGCCTTAGAAGACCACATGCATTCTGTCCGTTGTTTCTGTTCCCACTTGGGAAATTTTGTTTCATTTGGTGTAAGTCAATGTGGAGGAACTTTAAATGAGGTGATAAGATGGGAAATCTATTGTGGGAGAGGAGTGACTGATTTCAAATGGCAGGGAGAAAGTATTTGAATAATTTAGCAAACAGTGTGGCTCTTCCACATGACCAATCTTTAGAAAGGGAAGGAAATAATTCAGTGCTTCGTCTGTTCACAGAATATCCATAAGCAGACTGATTTTCTTTCACTCAACCTCACAAATTACTCATGCTGTAAAACTCTCTTATGCTTCTGTGTATGGAACAAGACTGACCTTCCTGTTTAATTGGGGAAATATTCTTGTAAGAAATAACCAAGGCACAGAATGATAGAGTGGTGTAGTTGTAGTTAGCCAAGCATTCAGTCAGTCCACACAGTTCAAGTTCAAACCAATTATTTCCTATCACAAAGTGGTTTGCAAATCCAGGCTGAGCGCTGGTGAGTTCAACTGTCACATATCTAAAGGGATACCCTTAGGTTACAAAGTAAATCTCATTGAACTGAGGGGAACTTAATTCTGAGTACACATGTATAGATTTCAATCAAGGTGACAGAATCTTTCTTCAAATACACTAAGGAGTTTTATGTTTAATGGTAGTTGCAAAAAGCCTTGCTGAAAGGCCTTGAAAATTGTGTGGAGTGTTCTACCTGCTGAAGGGAAGGCTTGGGAAAATGATATCTTCAATAGTTGTTTCATTGTTTAATTGTTCATGGAATTTGTGTAAGAATTCTGCTCTTGTGGAACACCATCACTGTGTCCTCCTTTCTGAGGCCCAGTTGACATTGATACTGGCCTCATTTTGTTGTCAAGTTTAAACTTGGCTGTTCAATCAAGTTCAGCATCCACAATCTAGCTCTAACCTATTAAACTCTGTATACTGAGAGCCAGTGTGGTATAGTGGTTTGAGACCAAGGCCATTTCTGCATGAGACTGTTATAGCGCTATGATTCCACTTTCAACATCCTATGGAATCCTGGGGTTTGCAGTTTCGGGAGAGTCTGGGTGGCCCCTCCCGAAACTGCAAACCCCAGGCTTCCATAGGATGTTGAAAGAGGAATCATAGTGCTACAACAGTCTCATGCAGAAATGGCCCAAGATTAGAATCCCTACTTAGTCATGGAAACCCACTGGGTGACCTTGGGCACACCACACATTTTCAGCTCCAGAAAACCCTGTGATAGGTTTGCCTTAGGGTCAGCATAAGTTGGAAATAACCTGAAGGCACACAACAACACATTGTTTTGAATGGGTTTAAATTCTTTTAAAATGATTATAACTGTTTAATATTGCTTGCGCCTTCAGCTCTCTCAATGTAGGCCAAGATATACATATTTAAATAAATGCAGTTTCTCTTTGCAATCTGGAACAAAACCTTATTTTTGTCAGAAAATCACCACAGCATCTGCAGCAATTGTATAGGGAAGACTTGAGGACTGAAGACTGGAAAGCTCTGTGGGAAGACAGCCCAGGCTGTAGGAAAGCCAACGTGCTTTCAGGGAAAGATTTAAAGCAGAATATAACTTTAAAAAGCCATGTGCATAAAGAAGTTGTTTAGGGTAGAGGAATGGGACTGGGGAAAGAGAGAGAAGTCAGGGAAATGAGGTAGAAATTAATGTTGAGGTGGACACAGAAATGAAAAAGAGTCTGAAACTGAGGGCCTTTCCACACTACACTGTTAGTGCTATTATTCCACTTTCAACATCCCATGGAATTCTAGGGTTTGTAGTTTACTGAGGCCAAAGAGCTCTCTGACTGAAAATTTTAAAGGCCCCTCTCTAAACTGCAAAATCCAGGGCCCTTTCCATATGCGGAGGAAGAAACGGGTGAAAACACGCTAAAACAGAGCTTACCTGAAACCGGGTAAGTCCGTCACCACGTGGAGCAGCACGTTTTCGCTGCTCCATACTCCTCGGCATCCTGTGGTGTCCTGTGACATCCAAAATGGTGGCTTATGACTGGCGGAGGCTTTCCACCAACTGGAGAAGCTCACCAGCCGGAAAGCCTGCCCCTGGAAGATCTACACCAGGCGCTGCAACGGGGCTGCATGCGGCTGCACACGACTGTACACCCCGTGCTTTTTAAAAACCTCCTGAAAAGTGGTTTTTAAAAAGCACGTGGTAGTGCCACTTCCGGTCGCCCTAGCGCAGATTGGGGTGTGGAACTACGCAAAAGTAGTCTGCCCCAATCCACTTTACGGTGTAGACGACCTCCATCAGAGGTTGCTCTACAACATTTTTTAACCTCTGTGTGGAAAGGGCCCAGGATTCTATTGGATGTTGAAAATAGAATAATAGCATTAAAACAGTGTAGTACAGAAAAGTCCTGTATCTCATATAGAAGTCGTATGAGGCAATGCCAAGAAGGAAGGAAACAGAAAAGAAAGGGAAGCTGGAATGCTATGGAATGCTATGGGACAGTGAGGCAAAGTGCATCATGCCCACATCCTGATAGATTCCTAAATTATGAAGAGAATTTTCTCTGACGTAGTGGCTCATTTATCTCAGCAGTACTGTGGATTGTGTCCACTATTCTTTGCTAAAGGCTAGCCATGGTTCTTCATGATTGGCCATTAATTTTGATTTCTATTTCTTCAGGTCCAAAACAAAGTTATTCCCCTTAACCAAAATCTCCCTCTGATTTTCTCCAAGCACTCTGGCACTCTGAAGCAGATACAGAAGTATCACTTGGTCTTTATATAAGATATTTGGTAGCTAGACATCAACATATGAAGTTCTCAGTTCTATTTTACCATGACTTTAGAGAGAATAAGGAGAAGTATTTCATAATCTATAAGATTATACTTTTTTCACTGTTTCTTTTTTTTTCTTTTTAAAGTTTTTAAAGTTGTAAATATGTGTCCATGTGTTTTGCCTTTTTGGAGTGAGGGCAGAATTTCAGTAAGAACTGATTTTGTGCCATTGTGAGATAAATAAATCTAATAGAATCTGGAGCACAGAACCTGGAACAACAAAGCCTTTATCATATTTCACTATTGTAGTGCTATTTTCTACTTAGCAGCCATGGCAACATCTTGTAAAATTCTCGGACTTATAGTTTAGTGAGGCTCAAAGGATCTCTGAGTGAGAATGTTTCTTCCTAAACTGCAAATCCCAGGATTCCACAGGATGTTGCCATGGCTGTTTAAAGTAGAATAAAGCACTATAACAGGGTAGTGTGGTAGGAGGCTAAGTCAGCGTCCTTAAATAATATAGAAGAAGCAGACTGGTAGTCCAGTAGTGAATAAGCAATGAATAAGAAATTTCAGAAAGATCTTTTTGTTCCCCAAAGGAACAGTGCATAAACATCTTGGCGTATAAATATTTGAAATGATCCTTGGGTATTTCATTGATTTTGGTAACACCATAGGATGCAAAATGATACATGAATACGCATCTTCAAAATTTCTTACAAATTCCTGAATAAGGAGTTCCTATCAGGGACAGCTGCAAAATGCTTTGTAAAGTAGAAAGAAGTGAGAAAAGAGGAAAAACACATTATGGATAGATAGATTTGATCAAGGAAGTCACATCCCTGAATCTAGAGGACCCCAGCAGGCTGTTAATGACAGAGGCCCTTTTCTCACGGGCCTTTGCTCGCGCGACAGCCCCGTGAGCCTCGCGGGAGTGGGAGCGTCGCTCCGCACGACGCACTCCCACTTCTGCTCGGCTCACGGGGCTGAAGCGGCACGAGCGCGGGTTTTTTTATTTTCACGTCCAAGCGAAAATCACCCCGCGCTCGCACAACGCTCCCGGCGCCCACCCGCACTTACCTTTCGTGCGGAGCCTCCGGGAGCCGGCCGGCTTGCGCTTCCTTCCCTCCGCCCCTGCGGAAGGAAGGAGCGGGGTGGGGAGCTAGCGCGACGGACGCGACGCGCGCTTTGCGCGTGCGCAGGGGGGACGCGATGCCGCCCGCTTCGCGCGCGCGCGGGGGGAATCCGGCATGCGCGGGGGGAGGAATCCGGCGCGAGGTCTCCCGCTTAGCACGGGGGAGGGCGGCTTGCGTGGCAAGCCTCCTTCGGTGCCGCTTCCCCGCTGGTTCCTTCGCCTGCGGAAGGAAGGAGGGGGAAGCGGCAGCCTCCCGGAGGAGCCTTCTTGCGCTTGCCAGCCTCCCCCGCTTGCGCTAGAAGCCTCAGTGCGAAAAGGGCCAGAATGTCTTAGAGGTCTCTTATTCATAGGGCCAACACAAGTTGACTTAACAAGAATAACTTCAGGGCCAAAGAGAACCTGGCACCTGAGGCAATGAACGTCATTGCATTTCCATCCATTCCATGTACCTGTCAGATGACTGACAATTGGACCTGAAGGCAGCAGAGTAGCTTTTTTGGTGAAGAGTAGGCCTTAACATGTGTAGCTCTCTTCTTCAATGTCTTACCTCTATCTGACAACACCTGCTGCTTGAGGCAACTCTCTCACTCTCTCAAATGGTTTCTGTGATATTTTCATAGCTAAGTAAAAGTTGATTCTAGCATTCTGGGTGATTCACCATTTGTAATTTGTGGTTGCTTGGATCCCTGCCCCTGTCCACGGTTAGATGAAATTTTATTTTTCTGGCTATATTCAAAAGGAAAGTGGAATATTCCCATTTTATCTTTGGAGTGGGGCATGTTCCCATGTTAAAGAACCTGCTGAAATGTAGCTCAATTGTCTGGGACGAGTATTTTGAAGGAGGCTCAATTTTATTAACTGCTTTTACTATTCCATCTTTCTCAAAATTTTTATTACCTGTCAGTGTTCAAAATAACTCAAGGACACTTGGAAATGAAAAATTGTATCTTGGCCAGGTGCATTCCTTTCACCCTCATATTCCTTGTACAAACTGCATTAATAAGATTAGGTGGATCATGAAGAAGAAACCAAATAAATTGATATTTTATAGTTACGCAACCAATTATTGGCTACCACTTGGCTTAGAGTTAATTTTCCTAACCACCCTGGAAAAATGCCATCTCCATTGTTGGTAGAATCATTGCAGTGGAATGGCAATGGCTCACATATAAATACTTCCATCACTGATAGTAGCATTATAGTGCCTATTTCACTGAAGGTAAAGCAATAAAGATAACTAGTTAGTGATGGCTGTTCTGTTGTTTGTTTTTAAAAGCATTTCCAACAACACATCTTGATGTGCATGTGGGGGACACTGAAGGAAGGAAGTGATGTGCTGTTGTTATAGAACATGATTGCTTTAAACCCCATATCACCAATATATCAATATATCAGAGCACAGTGAGGCAGCTATCTTGGCTGGCTTATGCATGGAAGGTAGGGAAAGATGGCAAGATGTTTGAAGGCATCTATATGGTCTTCACCCACTGAGCTAGCTTGCTGTCTTCAAGTGCAGTAGCGCAGTGCTGATCAAAATTGTGGTCCCTGGGCCAATGCCACTGGCTGCAGGTCCTTGACAACTTTCCAGGAAACAAAAAAGCTAATTGTAGCCAATGGGCACAAATATGGTGCTGGTCCTTGCACAGTTCAAAGCATAATTGTTGATCTGTCACATCAGAAAACATGAGAAGCAGTGCAGTACAGGATACTGTTCTGTCACCAGTGCTTAAGTTAAGGAGATGTTACAGAAAGTAAAGCCTTTTAAACTGATCTTAAGGCCTAGACAGCTCTATACTGTTGGAGATAGTGTTTTTGTTCATGTAAGCTGAATCTATGCAATGCTCAGAAGTAAATCTCACAGACTTCCATAAGTCCGTGTGGGAGAGTGGCTTTAGAGTCAAACTCCGCAAAATGTTCTATATTTGTCAAGCAGTTTGTAACAATTCTGTTGTAAATGTTATGTGCCCTTAGTGCAAATTCGATCTAGTGCACATACATGTGGGAGATTTAAACCTCTGTCACTTTTTGTTTAAATCTAAAATGGAGGGCTTTCCCTGTTATATTTTAAAAAAGAGGGGGACTCAACTAGAACTGATGGAAATTCCCTTCTTTTCTATTTAAAACACCTCTGCCATTGGCCTCCCTGAATGTTTAAATAAAATGCAGATGGGATAAGGTTTAAATATCCACCTCAGCCACATACTGGCATCAATCTGTATTGGGACCACATAGATGAGTGTTTTTCTTTTTAAAAAAGAACAATATTTAGCTGCCCAATACATATTTAATTTGTTATGTTGTTTGACCCTTAGTTTCTACTGAAGTAACATCTGGGCTTGCAAGAAACAAAATATCAAGCTGGTGTTGAGCCTGTGCATCAAAGTGGAATTAACAATTGTTAAATCAAAGCAGCATTTCTTAACGAGCAGCTATTTTTCTTTCTTTGATGCCGAACTAATGGATGTTGAAAATATTGTCATCTTAATTCAACACAAGTACATGTGCTTTATTACTTCATCATGCCAATTTGAAACAAATGTTTCTCTTTCAGACTCAGAAGTATAGCCTTGTAATATTGTTTTTTCTTGCAAAAGTATGTTTTCCTGTCAAGACTTTAAACCCCCCCAGAACCTAGGACTTTTTTGGTAGTTGCCCCTAGAACTTGGAATTGCCTCCCTAGGGACACTAGAATAGTCCCACCTTGCTATCCAACAAAGCCCACATCAGAAAAACAAAATCTAGCCCCTACAGAAGAAATTGGACATTTTTATCAGATGTGGACTGGCCACATTCACTGCAGGATTGCATAAGCAAAGTTATGCATGCAGGACCATTGCACAAGCAGATATGTGTCCTGCATGGGTGTGCATGTGCATTGCTTAGGGAAGCACATGTATATTTGACTGTGCACAGAGTTGCACAATTAGTGTCTTGGTTCAATTGTGTAACATTGCCATTCAGCATAAGAGTTGCATAGTTAATGCATAATTCTGCTTGCACATGTGCACAAACCCAACATAGGATCATGGGCATTTTTTTCTCTGCAGAGGTAAAGCTTGCACGATTTTGTAATACGCCTAATCCACAAGAAATCTTCACTATTAACTCAACTTTAGCCTAGGATTTTTAATTCCTTAGCTCCAGAAGTCCTGCAGTTGAGACTTTAGTAAGAGGGTCAATAAATCTTTCTGAAACCGTACCATGGGTGGACTTCTGTACTCTGTCACCACTGGTCAAAGGGAAATAGCGGAGGTGAAAACTTGACAGTGATCCAATGACAGAAAGCACCAATGAGTTTTCACTTGATCCCCTGAACCTGCTGCTTCTGGAATGGCTCTCAGCCTAAGTGAGTTTGATGTTGAGGCCCAGGCTGGACTAGCTGCACGGACCATTCATCCTTGCATGCAGCACTCAGTTGCTTCTTTGCCCTCCAGCTCACCAGCCTGGGAGTTCATTTGTAAGACTATCATTACTTATTTTTCAAGACATCATAAAATGCAGGTAGCTATACATACCTAAGAAGCATTTCCTGTCTTCAGCATGAAATTATGGAGCCCTATTTCCATTATATATAATGTTTACTTACTCTGTAAATTGAAATCACCTTTTTCTTCTTATTTTCGCCATGGTTCAAAGGCATAATATTCCCCAACATGTCATTACCTCTTAATATCCACAATAGATCAAAATCGTCTGACATTTCATTGGTTAATACATTACTTTTTCTTGTGATAAATTAGCTGGGGAAGCTACAGTGTTTGCTGTGTTGTTTGTAAGTAAACAGTAAACTGGACATATTGCAGCTGAAATTGATTTCTAAATCATTTATCATGTCATTTAGATGAGTATACAATTGCACAATATAAGAACATAAAAATAACCATTGGAGGTCATTACGAATGAATTGTGCCCTCATGGAGGTAGTACTCATTAATTTTTGAAGCCCCCCAGTCTAAACTGTTATTCATCAGACACAAAATTCTGGGTTTGATGCTAATTATGCTACAGTCACTTAGGTCCACCTAGGATGAGGACAAAATGTCAGGCAAAATTAGATCAAATGGTGCTTTAAGCCTCAGTGGAGTTATGTGGCTATTTTAATTTACACTGTCTGTGGCAGAGAAAATAGGTTAACTTGTAGCATGAATCCAAGGGTATTCTAAAAACCTTCAAGTGATTGCAAGCCTTATATTTTAGCACTGGTATTCCATCTGTGATTATATCGAGAGATCACAGCTTTTGTTCCCTACATATTTCACCAAGACAGATGCATTGATGAAAAGGTCTCCAGATATTGATGATTCATTTTAAGCTACGGGTGCCATATTTTGGACCAAACGGAAGTTCAGTGATAAATGCCACCAAGTGATTGGATTTAATGGTAAATATATAATGGCTTTGCCATATGCAAAACGTCATAAAGTTGGAATGCAACATAATTCATGTGCTCATTCCATTCTGTCACAAAAGTCTGTAGGTACAGTGCTCCTTTTCACAGATCAGGGTTATGCAGAAATGAAATCTATAAACCCTATTTGATTAAGCAGACCTAGAAAAGCAACATTGCAAATAAAGAGATGGCAGAATACAAAGGTTTTCCATTGGAAGAGGCAGGTTTTGTGTGGCTGGGATTGTTCATTATTCTGAACTAAAATTAACTGGTTTTGTTTTATATTTTGTTTTGCTGTGCATGTCTCCTCAGAAGAGATCTCACTGTGTTTGAGGGTCTTACTTCCAGGAAAATGTAGCATAGAAGGCAGGGTTTATCTCAGTTGTAATGATGGAGAGAGGCACCTGCCCTGCTCAGACTACCAGCTGATGATACCAAAAATAGCTTTCTTTTCTACTATTATCAGCTCTATATGTATACTCCCAAGCATGTGGCCATGATAAAACAGAACAAAAGGCAGAATAAATATTTCCTGCTTTCATGTCAGCCCTTCTCTTTCTTCTCCGGGCTATGGATCCTCAAATTTTTCCAGTGCAGTATAACTCTGGAAAGAAGATCAAGCTGAGAATTGGTGAGTTCTTTCCAGCCATTCTTCCAGGAATCTCTTGACTGTGTCACCCCAAAAGGTGATGACCTTCAGGTCCTCCAGCACTGCCAACTTCTCCGTAGAAAGGTGGAGAATTAAAGCTCAAAAGAGATCTGTGGTAGTGGCAGGGTAACCATGGGACCTTTTCACCTGTGTATGCACCAGTTGAGAGTCAAAACAATGGTTTTATTGGGGGGTTCACAGACACACATGAAGAATCAAGCAGTCTCATGAACCATACAAGACTATTAAAGGGAAAGGAGAGAAAGGTTGGATAACAAGAGATGTTGGGGTGAAGTAGGTGATAATTACAGTTCCAGCAGAAGATCAGAGCAAGATGGCTAAAACAAGAATCTGAGGGTAGCAAAGAGCACAAGAACCTGGGGACCAACAGACAGAGGGATACATCAACATGCTTCCAAGGTACTACAAACTATTGGGCTTGGGATCAGGGTTTAAGTACTCTGTTTCCTGTCCTGAAAGGAAATGTGTTAACTGATCCCTGGCAGAGAAAACAAAAGGGGTCTGGAATGGACTAATGGTCTTAACTTCAGGTGACAAAGTATTGATGGGAGTTGTGATTGTCTGTTAATGTTGGGGCAGTTGAAGGGACAAAGGAGTTTCTGCGGGGAGAGGTTACAGGATTTTGGCCATCAGTTGTTTCATTGGGGCAGTCTTATTTGCTAGTATATCTGAAGGCTAGGTCATTGGGAGGGTTATCGCAAGCCTATCAGTGCTTGGGCTTTCTCGTCTTGTCCTCTTGAACTTACGACCTGGCCATATAGAGGTCATCTGTTTTAGGACACATATGGCCAAGGAACATTAGACTCTGTTAAAAAAAGTGTGGCTAGGCAAGAAAGTTACTAAGGAGGAAGAACCCATAGGCCTACTATTATGAGGAAACAAATCTAGGAATATATGTACTGAGTTCATAGGAGAGTCTGAAAAAAATATAATATAATATAATATAATATAATATCAAACAAAACAACAAAACAAACAAAAAACCCCAAATCAATAAATACAACATTCTATCTTGGCGTGCATGCTGGGTGATCAGCAGTAATGCATTATATGAAATCAATATTGCCCGTATTGTACATCACCTACTTAGTTATGAATGTGTAACTAAGTAACATCACCCGACCTTACCCTCCCAGACATCAGCCACATTGAGAGGTGGAGGTCCATTCAGCTGATTATCAGGATGCAGGAAGATGATATTTTCATCCCCTCCCACTAGCAAAAAAGGGTGCAACCAGGACTTGCAACAGGGGTCCTTCTTCCGATTGTCACAGCTCTGCCCTTCTCACTGGCAGGAGATAGTTGGAAACATCATCCGTCTACTCCCTGATCACCCACTAAATAGATCCCATCTCTCACTGTGGCTGTAATAGGTTGAGAGGGCCTCCACAATCATGGCAATAGAGCCACAATTGTGATTATGTAGTGTTACCTGAATATAGAGCAATTACTGATCTGTAACTCTAGGTTGCAAATCTGTAATTGCAATACAGAATACTAGTCAATATCTTTATCAGACACTGCTTGAAAGTAGCGCTTTCTCTCAGATCCACGGTCATCACATTAATTCTGTGTTCACATCCATTTTGTGTGCCAGATACACATTATATATCAGGTCAAACCTTGGATCCTCTATTCCATAATACTCATGTTGTCACCATGAGCCGGTCATAACTTCTGTGGCTAATCTGCACTATAGGGTTGTTAGAATAAAAATAGGGTGGTGGTGGGGCAAAATAATGCACAATACTTTTATTCTGGGGGTAAACTGAATGAAATAAGCTAAAAAAATACAGCTGGAAAAGCATATCTGTCAAAAAGAAATCTGTGCATTCCCTTGAATGCCTCCCTTAGGCTTCAATTCTGTACACTGAACTTATTAGGGCTTACTTCTAAGTAGGTATGTGTATGATTGCATTGTTATTGTAAATAGAACATTGTACTGGAGGGGAAAAAGCTTCCCTCAAAGTAGGAAGACAGTAAATCTCTCCAGTGCTAGATTTCTGGGTTACAGATATAAAGTTAAGGCACAAAAACAAATATATTTGCTGATGGAAACTGAAATGAGGAGAAAAAAGAAATCCACATTGGGAATGCTGCTCGGAAATACTCATCCTGAAGGATAATTAGAGTTGGGTGGAGAAGGTAAAAATCCACAAAAGAGAAAATATTTTCTGTGTGAAAGAGAGAGTGAGACAGAATCTATTCTGGGGGTATTATAATTCAAAGGAGACTCCTTCAAGAAAAACCCCAGTTAGTAGGTTGCTGCATTTTTTAAAAAACCAAAGAAGTAGTTGGGGATCACACAGGTCTCTTCCACACTATATGATTATATTGCTTTGATTCAGCTTTAACTAAATGGCTACATCCTGTGGAATCCTGGGATTTGTAGTTCAGGGAGGCATTATTGCTCTCTGGTGAGAACTCTAAATACCTCTGTGAAATGACAGTTCTCAAGACTCCATAGGATACTACCATTATAGTTAAGGTGAGGTCACAATGCTCTATTTTTATAGTCTATAATAGGCTATAGATTCATTCCACCTCCTGCTTCAGCATCTTTCCTCTTTTACTGGCCCTACTGGGAAGTGAAATTCAATAAATAAATAAATAAATAAATAAATAAATAAATAAATAAAAATGCATCCCATTCCTCTTTTCTTTGGAAATGGTGGGGATGATGGGAGGCAACTAGGTAAAAAAATACTTAATTGTCAGTTACAAAGGAGGCCGAGACCTTAGGAATGTATCTGCTTACTTTTGGAAAGCCTGTAAAAAGTAAAACGAAGATAATAGCAACAACAAATAAGCCTACTGCGGAGGACAAGACTGTGCCCCTTCCTCTGCTTTCCCTCATGCTGAGTTAACTACTGAACTCAGTTTGCAGCAGGAAACTCCCAGGCTTCACTGAGGAAGGAAGAGGCAAGGATCTCACTCAAGCAAGCAGCTCGTGCTGAGCTGAAGCAGCAGGGATGCGAGAGCTTCTAGCTGGAGGTTGCTCATGCGATCCCCACACCACAGCGATGGAAAAAGGTAAGGTACGGAAAGGGCCCAGAACATTTTAAAAGTAGGTGAGAAAGTGGGACATTAATGCAATAACCGGAACTGTTCCTGCCAAACAGGGGCAGTTGGAGGATATGGAATCTGATGTGGGGTGAAAAGCCTGCCATGAGGAAAGCTATGGGGTTGTCCACGGCCACCTAATGATCTTCAACTGATTTCAGATTGGGAAACCTGCCATCCAAGCACTGCATTTCAATAGGTCAGCTACACTGGGTCCTCTAGATTAGCCAAAACAGTTTTGCCCATATGAAAAGAACTTATATAGTTTCTAACACATTCCAGTTCAAGTTTTGTTTTCTGACCATCTCCTTAGCAGTAACAGACCTAATTAAGAACCAAAGGAAATACTAAGAGCTGCATGTAAGCCAAGTTGGTCCCAACCATTCAAAATTAGCTTCTGCAGAAAATGTTTCATGTTGCAGTACTAGAATTCATTGTACCTAGATCTTGGAAAAGTGACTTTTTAAAAATACAGTGCCCTTCAGAATTACCTGTCTCCTTGAACAGAATCCTATACAAAGATTTTAACAGAAGTTATAAGCCAACCAAGTAACTTTTCTATGCACTAGTTGAACTTCACCTGGGTGTGATTCTTGAAAGTAAGTACACTGTGAGAGTGGAGGAAGAAACTCTAGGAGGCAATTCATTAGAACCAAAGCCTCCATTTTAGAGTTCCCATGTTTATAAAAACGTGACTACTTTTGCCACACTAGCCAGTTCCTGAATGTCTCTCTTAGTACATTTGAAAATTAAGGAAACATTTTATATGCCCCCAGAGGTTGCCTTTAATTAAAACTCAATGTTCTGTAGAATTGCTTCTTCTTCTTCTTTTTAAAAAAATTCATCATGTTTGTGCCAGGTACAGCTATTTCATTTAAAAAATGTTTCCAAACACTGGAAATTGCTGATTCTGTCACTATTTGCATCCTGATGAAAGTAGTTAAATAACTGAGTTTGCTTCAGCTTCAGCTATTCTGACAGTGCAATTATTTCTGACAGGCACCTGTTTGAAGCAAGAAAAAAAAGTTGTTTGCTTTTTTTCTTGCCTTTATTTAAGCATTTTTAAAAACATTTTGCACCCACATTTAGAGAAAAGAAGAAAGGAAAAGAAAAGCAGCTGTCATACTTCAAGATCCTTGTCTAAAGGACATTAATGTTTCCCTTTTCCATTTCATATTAACATGAAAAATGCAGGTCACACCAGTCGTTATTTATGATGGGGGATGGGTGGGTATATCTTTATTGGGTAACACCAATGTAATAATCAGCTTAAAAACTGATTAATAAAATGTTTAAGTTTAAAAAAGAGTTTAGAACTTTCTATAATTTGCTAACAGGGGGAGGTACAGTAACAACATCATCCTATAGTTGTTGTTTGTCATCAAGTCAACTTCATCTGATGGTGATCTTAAGCAAGAGATATCTCCAAGAGTCCTTGTCATCAATGGCCCTGATCAGATCTTTCAAACTCAGGGTTGTGACTTCCTTGATAGAATTTGTAATGTGGTCTTCCACTTTTTTAAACATCTTTTTTAAAACTGAGTTTAAGTTTTATACAATTATTTAAAAAAATGAAGTGGAAAAATAACAACCTAAAATAAATTAACAATGTGACATATAACTTAATCACGAGATCTGTGCATCAGCTTAATATCAGTAGGCTGGAATACACTAATTATATATCTGTTTTCTCATTATAAATGGTTAAAATAGGGACTTCCAGTTAGGACAATGATAATGGCAGAGGTCTCACCATGATGCTTTGGTGAATATAGTGTTTCAACTCCAGCCGTAATGGTGAGGTTGGCTGGAGACACTGGCCTGCAAGCTTATGACAGTGCCCAGGGCATGGAGGTGCCTTAATGCCTCCACATATTTGCTATAGAACTGCACTGACTTATCCAACCACCTGAAATAGGAGATGATCACAGAGTGGACAACATCAGCAGCTGTCACTTAGTGACAGAAATGGGAAAGGCTTCTTTCACAATCTTAGCTACTTTTCCTCTTGAATGAATAGAGAATAGATTTAAGATCCAGAAGCCTACCCCAGCTGCATAGGAATCATCCTCAAAGTAAAGTGTGTGAGGGGATGACTACTACTTCTTCTTCTTCTTCTTCTTCTTCTTCTTCTTCTCTTCTTCTTCTTCTTCTTCTTCTTCTTCTTCTTCTTCTTCCCTCCCCTCCTCCTCCTCCTCCTCCTCCTCCTCCTCCTCCTCCTCCTCCTCCTCCTCCTCGTAAAAACTAAGGCCCTTTTTGCACCCTGCTGCCAACTCGCAATGGCCATGGGATCACGATAACAGTTCTACATGACATTGCGATCCCATTGCAATCCTGTGGCCATCACAATCATGGATTAAATCATTGATGGATTTCTCCTGTCAATGAACCACGATTGTGCAGTCCTCCAACCTCCCCCTTCCCCTGTACTGCAGAATGTGCACAATGGCAGGAAGCGCAATGGATACGCTTCCTCCCCACCAGTGCAGCCTGGGAAACTGCTGTGCTGTGCTGTCAAAGGGAGAGGCAGAGCCACTGCACTTCCATCCTTTCAACAGGCAGCCAGTGTGGAGAGGAGCACTTCTATCATGCTCCCCTCATGGGAGAAACTTTCCCCAGATGCCCGCATGATGGATTTGGCAGCAGTTAAGCTGCAGAAAGGGCCTAAGAGATTAAATTCCTCCTGGAAGAGGTGGCAACTATGGCTGGTATAAAAAGAGGAGGGGGTATTCAGTGCAACTTCAATGGATTTTTTCCTCTTTTGTTTGTTTATTCTTTTTCTCTCCGTATTCTATTTTTTTTGTGCGTGTTTCTTTTTATTATTATTGCTGGCAGTCAGAGGGAGGGGTTGGAAATACTCCCGTCCCGAGAGTATCGAGGCACACTGGCTGGGACCAGCCACCCTGTGAGTCAATGAATTTAAACCAAGACTTTGAACTCATTGTCTGCCAACCCCTCCTCTGGAGAGGCCATGTGCAGGCTCACAGCCCTCTTTGAAGAATAGGCCCCAGACATCCACCTCTCAATCCTTTTGATGTGACCTGGTGCAAAACCACATGCTGCTGCCTCGGTGGTGGCCCCTACCTAATTTTTTTTTTATTCTATATTTTTTATATTCCCCCTATCCTAAATTAATGGCCTCCAAACTCAGCTGCTGGAAGACCCAGTCTGCTAAGAGCCCACCACAGAATGATAACTAGCTGGAACCTGGTAAGAGGAGACTTGTCTTCATGGATGAATAACAGGCTGGGCCCAGGAGGGTGGCACTGAATGAACCCTTTGAGTACCCAGACAGGGCATGGCGTGCTGCTGATCAGGGTGTTGAGCCTAACCACCAAACCCTTCCCCCACCTGGTCACATTTGGACTGCCTAATGTGGATGCGGAACAACTCGGCTGACAGGGAAACGTCCGACAAGAGTAAAGTTCTGCCTGACTGGTCCCTTTTTGAGCTGGTGACCAGCTCACCCACCCTGAAAGCCCTAAGAAGGCAGCTCTAAACAGAGAAGCCTCAATCAGGAGTTACATAGTCAGTGAAGTCAAGTCCATCCAGGATCCCCATTTCCTACCTTGGAAAACCTGTGCTGACATTAGCATCCCAAAGGTGTTCAAGCAGAAGGAAGGAACTGTGAGGTGACCTCAACAACTCTGGATCCAAATACTCTCTGTTCTCCAAGGGGCTCTCTGTGCTAGTCTGGAGTTAGTGTGCCCAGTCATCTCCAATGGGACCAATGGTGAGAAATGGACAAAACCAAAGAATTCTGCAGGGGAAACAAGGGAATGAAAAAACTTCTCCCTTAGCTACAGGATAGCTAGTTGCTGCTACAAAGGTGATGACTTGACTCTTCATTTGACCATTGCTTTTCCCTTCCTCCCACACACAAAATCCACATGTTGATCACGAGTTTACCAATACTGAACTTCCAGCCCCAGGACCAGCAAAGATCCCTTTCAGCTCAGAGCAGCTGTAGGAAGAGCATCAGTGGGGACATGAGTGGATTCAATGGCTCAGCAGTGATGGAGATACTGATTGCCCCTGCTTACCTGGGGTAGCCTGTGATTTATCATCTGGTTTTCTTCCTGATTGTTTTATTTTCTGTCTTAGGGCCTTTCTGCACTACACTGTTATAGTGCTATTATTCTACTTTCAACATCCTGTGGAATTCTGAGATTTGTAGTTTACTGAATCCAAGAAGCTGTCTGGCTGAGAATTCTAAATGGCCCTCCCTAAGCTGCAAACCGCAGGATGCCATAGGATGTTGAAAGTGGAATAATAGCTTTTTAACAGTGTAGGGTGGAAAGACCCCTGAATGGCAAAGAATCATTTTATGTCCTATTTTGTCTTTTTTTCATGAACCTTATGCACCATTTTGTAAAACACAAAAGGAAGTAGGGTCAAAATATAGATGGAAAAGAAAAGATGAATGGAAAGAAAGACAATATACCTCTGAGTAAGATGTCATGAGTACAACGTGGTTTCAGAATGAACTGCTGGAATCTGATGAGAAGTAAGCAGGCTTTTTTTTTTTTAAAAAAGGGTGGATTTGTAAAATTAATCTTAAATTAGATCTCTGATATAAATAGTGCTCCTAATGAGCAAGGTTTCATGTGGTATTTATTAATGCCAAACTAAGCAATTCATGACTAATATGCATTGTTCAACATATTGAACTATATTGGTTGTAAGGCAGAAAAAGAGAAACAGAAGCAAAAAACCCATGTTTAATTCCCTTCAGAAAATAAAAATCTAAAGTAATGGATTCAGCTATTTGTGTCAGACATAACAATTGATATAATGTAGGTGGTAAACCTCCTATTGGGTATTATTATAAGTGATTGATTTTAGTCTCTCTCTACTGTTTGATGCCACGGTGCTTGTTGTACAAACAACTCATGAAAAGTCAACATGGTTTAGCAGTAAATAATTTACAGCTGCTGTTTGGTGCCCAGAATAATATTTTACATTAAGTGACATTAATTAGAACAGAAATATTCAAACGGGGATGAGCAGTGAGAGAACTGTGTTGCAAGGAATTTATATTTAATTGGATGCCTACATGCAAATAAGAAGCTGTAAGAGTCAATGGGACATCACTCATTGGTGAGTGTGGTGTACCTTTGCTGATAAAAGAACATTTACTTTAAGGAAAACTGAAACACAAGCACAGTAAGGATGATTTTTTTTTTAATTGGAAAGAACTTCCATCAATATTGGCAAGATTAACTTGCAAGTAAGTAGTTGTGTGTGTGTGTGTGTGTGTGTGTGTGCTTACAAAAAAAACCCCCAAAACCAAAAACAAAACCAACAACCAAAAAGGGATGGGGAATTTGGAACCCTTCAATTGTTCTTGGATATCAGCATACTTGACCACTGACTGTTCTGGATAGGGATTATGGGAGTTGTAACCCAATAAGATCTGGAAGGCCACACTTTCCTAGATCTTGCTGTATCCACTGGCCTGGGAGAATGTCCCAGCTTTCTCAATCTCTCTCTATGCTAGGGATGGAAAGAATATTTGAAAATCTTTGAAAAATGGTTGAAAAACATGTTTTCAAGTTTTGAGAAACTCTATCAGGAAAGGTCTTCAACTGAGGAGAATCTTCATTCTTTGGGAATTATCCTAAGCAAAATTTGCATATCATTGTTTTGAGGATAAATCAATATTTTCTGTGCAAGAAACAGCTTTTTCTGTGTAGCAATATGATTTTCTGTGAGAAAAAAAAATCTGTTTCCTTTGCAGACAACACTATAACTAGGGACTTACTGTGAACAAAATTTGCATCTTTATTTCTGTGAAGAAATATTTTCTTTGCAGGAAAGCTATTTCCTGCATAGAATGCTGTTCACTTTGCAAAACAACCACCTGTGAATTTTGCACAGAATGAATCTTCAATTGCAAATAGGCTTCAAAACCTGTATGGTTTTCAAAGTCTTTCTCAGAGAGAAGGAAATCCCTAAAATTGCTCGTTGCTTCCTTTGAGAAGAAAATTAGTAGATAATTACATCCCTATCATATGCATGGAAGAAAATTGCACACAGATATGCAGGTACAAAGAGAGAGAGAGAGAGAGAATTAGAGAGAGAGTCATAGTCAGTGAAGTGGATCTTAATCACAAGATTTCAGGTTTCAATATAAAAGATACACACAAAACAATTAAAATAAGTGTTATCAATGTACTTCACTTCACTTTATACCTTCATTGGCTGGAATCCTCTTGGGATGTTAAGTGGACTTAGATCTGCAGGAATTAGAATCAGAATTGTGCAGTTGTGTGATGTCCACATCAAGTAAAAGATTGCTATTACTTATCTGTGTAGCAGAGTTTCAAAAGTGAGTGATACACATTGGGTACTCTTGTTACTGTCCCATTACACATCTTCACAATTTGATACTTAGGTTTCTTTGCATCTCTGCTATGTGCAAAGTCAAATAGGATTCTGGCTATTTACAATAATGTGCTATGTTCTTCTTTTGTATTTAATAATTAAAAACCCACAAGATATAAACAGCAAGCATAGTGTCATATCTATCTATATCTACTTATATTCATATAGGGCAAGGGGGAGAGAGAGAGAGAATTAATTGACCTATAGCAATTGCTGGGAGTATCTGAACATAATGTCCCAAATACCAACTAAACTGAGATGTACTCCGTGCATTTTAACTCTCCTTTTTAAAACACACACACACACACACTAGAGTGGGGAGGAGAAAAGCAACTATCTAATGGGCTTTGTTAGATGTTTATATTAAACATTTCTGGGTTCTGAATCATTATCTGAAGATAATGCCCCTTTTTTTTTGAAAATGTAAAAGATACCTTCCTTGGCATAAGGAAGAGTAAATACTGTATCCGTATTTTATGAGCAATAGCTAATTGTGATGTTAAATAGGATGTCTAAGATTTTTTTTTTCTTGGCAGTGCTAAAGATTCTGTAGAATCAGCAAAGTACGAATGCTCATTTGTCAAGTGAACTGGTGTGTGTGCGTGCATGCACGTGTGTGTGCGTATGTGTGTAAGCTGATGATCATGCACAGGAATGCTAAGAAACTATGATAAACCAGGCAATTATTTGTACATGTTCAAAGCATTGGAGTGTTTGCTTGATAGTGCACTTAACAAGAATCAATAAAGGCAATGAAGCATTAATGATCCCAAATCTCTGACTGATCAAAAGACAAGGTGCTAATCCACCTAGCAAAGAAGTCAATTGACCTTGGTTCTGGGATTAGTATGCACCACCCCACAGTTTAACAAGATCTTGGAGAGAAAAGGAACAAATGAATGTTTAGAGGCAATGGATAGGGTTAGAAGAAAAGGCGAGGAGGCTATGGCGGGGAGAATACATAGTTGCAAGCTGCCTTGTATAGATATTCGTGAAGTATAGAACTGAATACCCAGGAGTACTGAGATTCTGCCCCCACTTTCCATTGTTCAAGGGTGGTGCTGACAAAGAATTTGCTCTGCTGTGGGCTCTCTATCCAAAATCCATATTTTACTGAAAAAAGCGAAAAAAAGGGTATGGTTAAACATCTGTGGACCAGTGGTGGAGGTCCAGCTTCTTTGCACACTCCTTTCCATTGGGCTCATGTCCACCAGACCTAGTTGTTGATCTGCATACACAATGGTTCCTTCAGCTAGAGGGGCAACATATCCTTACACAATTATTATAGTCAGCCTGAATTATGTGTGTTGAGATTTGGAATGAAATGTCATTGGTGCCTACAGTTGCCTTCAGTATGTTTGCAGTGGTGATTAAGGATATCTACTGAAACAGGCAAGCAGTTCACCACAGGTTTTCTTTTAATTATGTGTGACTTTGATGGAAGTGATTCATTTTCCATTGCATTGTAATGTTTTGTTTTGTTTTTTAAAAAATACCCTATTCCTGTCAGAAAGAATTTCTTCAGAAGAAAAAAGACGTAATGGACAACAGTCAAACTTTGGGAGAGACAAAATGAAAGCTAGTGTGGTATAGCAGTTTGAACATAGGACCAGGAGTCTGGAAGAACAGGTTTTGAATCTCTGGTTGGCCATGGAAACCCACTGGCTGACTTTGAGGAAATAATACTTTATCAGCCTTAAAGGAAGCAAATGGTAAACCCCCAGGAAACTGTCATGATAGAGTCACCTAAGGGTCTCCGTAAGTCAGAAGTGACTTGAAGGTAAACAATAACAACAATAATAAGGAAATAAATTGCAGAAAGTGCTTATTTTGATTCATTATTGATTCCTTCATTGTTGTTGTGTACCTTCAAGTCATTTCTGGCTTATGCTGACCCTAAGGTAAACCTATTATAGTCTTCTCTGGGGCTGAGAGTGTGTGATGTGCCTAAGGATCCCCCCAGGTGGATGTTGCATGGCCACACAGAGAATGGAACCTTGGGCTCCAGGTTTGTAGTTCAAATCTCAAACCACTATACCATGCTGGCTCTAGATTGATTCCTTTATCCATTCTAATCTTTAAACTATATATTTCTGAGCTTTTCCAGAAGGACAGATCAGTTGATATCAGTGTGATCAGCATTGGCAGGTTTGTGTGGGTTAAAAGCCATAGTTTTACAAAATGGCATGTCTGGCTTAACCCACACGCACAGATTTGCCTGCCTTAAGCAGGTTGTGTGGTGCTTATCTGAGTCACCATCTGCCTCTTCATTTTTGCAGATCTATCTTCTACACATTTCCTACCTCCCGTTTGCAACGAGCATTCATACATCATATGCTTTTTCTGCAGAGCAACTGACTAAGGAGTATCTAATAAGCCGAGCTCTTGAAATAGCACCTGGAATTGAGGAAAGGAAAGCAAATCTTGCCAATTAATGGTAAAAGCATTTGTGCTAATTCATCTTCTTCTAACTAACCTTTCCATTTTGTTATTCCACAACAACAGTGACCCAAAAGATGAAATGTGCGGCATCTTGTTTACCCAGTTGATACCATTTAAAAGAAAGCAGAAATTGCACAATTTGTTGCACGCCTATACATCTCATTTCCCTAGATTTATTGAAATGTTCCTATACAATTTTGCTCCTAGGAACCTCGGCTGGAGTCAATTTACCATGTTATTGAAATGTACTGCATTCACAACAGTGGGTTTATTTATTTATTCATTCATTTTTCATTAATACTTTTTTTCCCTATCAGCTCCATCCTTCATCCTTCATGGGCATTTTGTTAAATTGGGTCCAGTCCTCTCCAAACATTTCCCACATAAGCCTCACTGGAATAAGAGGAATGAATGTCACAAAATAAATATACTCTGCCACAAATGTAATTCATTCAAGAACATTGCTGTGTCAGGCCAAAATTCACCTAGTCCAGCATTAAATTTCCCACAATTGCCAGTAAGTTGCTCTGGAGAAGACCCCAAGTGGGAGAGCAACTTTTACCTATTGCTGCTCTAAACCAACTGTTACTTGGAACAAAATAAAAGGGAGAAATCTGTTTGGTTTGCATCTTAATATGCATAGTCTAATTGATATTTCCCAAATGTCTATGTGAATCAGAACACAATGATCAGTAACATCTACAGACCTCCAGATTCAGTTTCGATCACAATTCAGCACTTCAGAAAATGGCCAGCTTTTCCTTAAAATGATTTGGAGCCCATTTCCTTCAACTTGGATCCTGAACCTGAATTCAGTTTGGAATATAAGGCATTGGCTTCCTAATGATAATATGAAATATGGAAATACTAGCATATATACCTGGCATTGCCCAGGATTTTATTTTCTTATAGGTGATACTTGTTAGAAAGATTTGAGATTCTTTGTCTCTAATTCCCCAAACTGTCTTGTTATAGTACCTGTAACTTTTCCCATATTCCCCAATCCAATCTGTATGCAGAGTTATTAACATACAGAGGTTGAGTTCTTGAGGGAATACACTGACCTCCTCCTTCTTGCTGTTAGGCCTTGTCTCCATAGCAACCAGCCAGGCCCAAGAGCTCTCTGGCTGAGAATTCTAAAGCCTATTCCCTAAACTGCAAACCCCAGGATTCCATAGAATCTTCTTAGGCAGACAATCATATGAGGTCTTCACCTGACACAGCCAATCATATGAAGTCTTCTTGCCAAACTTTGACTTTTATATATTAGTAGATGAGCCAATGTTCTACATCAGCCACTTAGTTAACTAAGCCTAGTTAACTAAGTATCTGTCCTGGCCTAACCTCCCCAAACCTAATGGAAACATCATTCACCCATGCTCCCAAGGCTGAAAGAATAAACCTCCTTCTCCTCATGCAACTGATGTAGGTGGTGAGGACGTTACAGTTATAACTAGGTACTGATTGTGAATATGGTGCAGTTGCAAATTGTTAAATTTAGGCAACGGTTCTATATTTACAATCACTGTTGTTGTTGTTGTTGTTGTTGTTGTTCTTGTTGTTCTTGTTGTTCTTGTTGTTGTGTGCCTTCAAGTCATTTCCAACTTATGGAGAACATAAGGAGAACCTATCATGGGGTTTTCTGGGGCTGAGAATGTGTGATGCTCTCAAGGTCACTCAGTGGCTTCCCTGGCTGAGTGAGGAATTGAACTCTGGTCTCCAAGGTCATAGTCCAATGCTCAAACCACAACACTATACTGACTCTCTATTTGCAATCATTATTTAGTCACAGTTGTGACATTATTGCCACAATCATAACCCCTCCCACTTTACTGGATATCAGCTGCGTAGGGAGAAAGAGGTCCATTCAGCCAGTGACTGGAGCATGGGTGAATGACATTTCTGCCAGACTTCTTTTTTGGGTGGAAGAGGTTAGGTTAGGAGAGGTTACTTAAGCATACTTTAACAAACAACCTCTCCTTGCCTGACCCTCCCCGGTTGGATGCAACAGAAGTAGAATAACGACTGTAATGTTGCATTTTTCATCACAACTGAATGACATTTACAGATTTTATAATTTGCTCTTGTCCAGATACAGACAAGTTGGCACAGGAATTTCTATGCTACATGTGGCATTCTGTCCAATACCTGTTTGGACCATCAGCTGGCCCAGAATGTAAACTTTCATTATTATTATTATTATTATTATTATTATTATTATTATTATTATTATTATTATTATTATTCCTGTTTTTAAATTAAGTCTCTTGCCATTCTGTGAATCCCAGGTACAAGGCAAAGCGGATCCCTTGCCTTGCCAGAAATGAGCCTGCAACAGCCTTTTAAAGTGAAATATCACAACCTCACTGAGATGTAAATTGATCATCCTCTTGGATAAATGTTACAGTTTAGGTGGGAAGACCTAGTCTATTTGCAGAGAGGTGAGGTGAGTTGGGCTGAACTGGGTGGAGCCTCAACTTGTTTTGCCATTCTCAATGGGGCAAAAGGAAAAGCTGCTGAGATTTTCCCTGCTTCAATAGCCTGTGCAACTTCCTTTGATTCTTCTGATAAGCAAAGGGGACTGTCCTTGTGTAGTACACAGCCTGTCCTATGCCCTGCAAATCAATCTACTTGTTTCAGATGTGGTAGAGGATGCTCTTTCGTCAGCTGTGTTGAAGAAGGATTTGCCTGTTTAGTCAACTTTTACCAAAAAAGAATGGAAGGAGCTGCCACTCTTGTTCTTTGCCTCAGACAACACAACCTTATACAGGTTTAAATTAAAAGAGGTCAACAGTGGGAGATGCCTGTTGGGTTCATGCCCTGCTTGCATTAGATTTATACTCCATTGTATCATTTGGTCATGATGGGAACTAGAATCGTGGGCATGATGAACCCTTTGTTCCAGAGTAGATCCACTGAATCAATTGCTGATTGGCAACTCATTGTTCAGATAAATACCATTTTTAATAGATCTGTTGGACCTTGGACTAGTAATTGAATTTAGGTCTTAATCCCATCCAGTGGGGCTCTCCCCCCTTTTTTTCCTTATGACTCTCTGATATAGTTGTAAAGTTCTGTCTCACAAACCTGTGGTCAGTATGTTATTGGCAGAAATCACTGCCCTACAGAAAATGATTTATGAACAGTCCCATTGATGATGGACAGAATTTGCATGTTTCTTTCAACAGAAAAACATGCATTAGATGAAAATTGTAAAAGCCTTTTAAGAAAGAAAATCAATTACTTTGGAAAGATTTGGTATCCACTTATATAAACTCATTCTTTTGTGCTTTGTATGAATATATTCTATAGATGATAATAGGTGTTGCATTACTGTAAAAAATAATTTTCATCATTTAAAACAATTGCAGATACCAGCTGAAAATGAACAGAAGCTTGATCATCAAAGCAGCTTCTTCCACAATGCACAAGCTGAGCTTTTCACCTTTTCAAACCCTCATAGGAGTACAGTATTGTTAGCATAGGAATCATTTCAAGCAATCTGCCAGTCCTAATTTGTTTGTTTTTACATGAATTCATTCATCACTTAATCAGATGTTGTTTGCACTGGTGTTTATGAGCTTTCAACAGAAAGAGTAGAAAAGAGAAACTGTCATGGACTTCAAATGAGAAAATGCATCTTAACCTGCCTTTTGTTGAAACTTTGAAAGTGAAACTTTGTGAGGCCCCCCCCATTTAAACTAGATAATTGAAGTGCAGTTGTCCACATCATATTTCCAAAAGGAAACCTAGATCACTGTAGCATGTGTTTTCATATCTTTTCATCTCCATAGCTGAGAAAATACTAATTGCAGAATCATAAGTTCCCTTTAAAAGCTGAAAAGACACCATAAACGATTTCCAATGTTAGTTATTTCAGAAGAAAATCCAGCCTACGGAAAAGATCCAGGAAATTACAGACCAGTTAGCTTAACATCTGTTCTGAGTAACTTGATGGGAAACTTTATTAAAGATAAAATTATTGAAAGACATCTTGCCAAAGGGAGGAAAAATCAGCATGGCTTTTGCAAAAGAAGTCTTTCAGTGCTAACCTTGGACAGTTCTTTCAGACAGTCAACAACTCAGTGATCCAGAAGACAGTGAGTGGGATGCTGATGGTGCAATGCAATCCTAGATGCACCAGCTGTAAAGGATTAGATATAGACAGAAGCATCTTGTGTCGACTAATCTGGCCTCGTGCTGATATAACCCCTTTTGCAGAAAATCTCAGAGATCATCTGGCAGAGGGATCTGCCAGCACAATTGCTCTGCTGGCTGAAACCACCCAAAGAAGAACCAAAAAAAAAAGAAAAAAGAAAAAAAGGGGAATGGATAAGAGGCAGAGCAGGAGAGCCAGCTAAATTATACCATCATACCCTCCAGCATTTCACAGATGAAAACCGAGATATGTGTGGCCAAAGATCATCAGACTGTGATCAAGAGGGCAAAAGTTATTAATGGGGATGAACACACAAACTAGGAGAGGTTGAGGTGGCTTCCTGTTGCCTCGAGCTTGTTGGGGAAAGGAAGAATCTCTCCCACCCCCCATGTTCTTTGCCAACTGAGTTAATTGATTGCAAACTAATCAGTTAACAGCAAATGAAATAAGCTGAGTAGTGGGAGGAGGATAAGGAAGAGGGGGAAAGAAAAGAAACTGGAACATTTAAAAGCAGCTGAAGAAGTGGAATGACAGAGTATTTATCAGGATGTCCCTGCCAAATCTGGATAGTTGGTGGATTATATGCAAGATCTAAACATCCCCAGGTCCAGCACAAAGTTGGGGCAGAGTCAAGGTAGTCCTGAATAGTTCCCAGTACCTCTAGGCAGGGAGAGGTTTGGATTTAGCACAACTTCAACTGGTTGTCAACCAGTTAGGATTGCATTGTTACTCATGCCAAGAGTGAACTCACAGAAATGAATGAAACTTTTATGAAGCACAGTTATTTTTTTCCATTGATTTCAAGCATGATTAAAACTAGAACCAGACCAATGAATACTGGGACTCACTATAAATAAAATGGTTAATCTTAGGATACAGTCTTCTTAGGAATTTGAAGGATAGGAGATTTACTACAGTACTTTCTCATGCATCCTATAGTTGATACAAAATTTGCCACCACAAGTTATAGTGATGGACATCAGTATGGATGTCATTAAAAGAAGAAGCCATGCAGTTTCAGAGCATCAATATTTCCAGTTTTGGAGGCAATGTAAGTCTGAATACCAGTTGCTGGTAAACTCATGTCATCCTTGTGAATTTCTTTGAAAGGAAGGAGAATTCTTCTCTCCTTCTAAAGGTCTTCTTTAGTTCAGTCTTGAGTGACCTTGGCTTCTTGGTCTTCAACTGTTTTATTCACCCTTCTATTCCTGAGTATTCCATCTTATGTTGCAGATCTATTCTTTCTCTTTTCTCATTCTATTTCATTCTTGATTCTCAGACCCTCTTTCTGAGACCAGTAACCAATCATCTTCAAAGGATAAAGCATTCCATCAGAACACTGGGCTAAGCCTTTGTGATGGATACTCTCTCCAGACTGGCCCTGTAGTTCCAAATCTTTGGGTTCTGGACACTCACCATACTACCTTTCCCCTGAAAATCCCTGCCTGGATTGGGTACTTGGATCTCAATATGATCCCTTTATGGACCAGTGAGTGTGCTGTTCTGTGGGTTCACTGTGGTAAGCATGACTAGACAGAAGCAGCCAGACACAGCTGTAAGAAAAGAATAAAAGAGTAGAAGTGCATTAATACATAATTAGATCAACACATTAACTCCTGAACTATTACATCATTCACAGCTTCTCAAACCCCTATTCATTTCTTTCTCCTAGCTGACTGTCCCATCTCTATTACAGCCTTTCCCTATCTCTGGACCATCTTTCCCCTATGTCTCTGGAATCCTTTCCCCTACTGCTAGGCCATCTTTCCCCTATCTGCCTTATGTCAGAGACAAGTTTCAGTTTTGGATCCTTTCTCCCCTATATGCTCCCTTTTCACAGCATTCCGTGAGTTGTGAGCAGTTTGTGCCAACCAGGCTTGTCCAGCTCCTTCCTTCACAGCCTTCAGTACCAATCACCTTCCATGGAATATTTTGAAGTCCATCAGTCCCCTCAGGAAATGTGTGTGTGTGTGTGTGTGTGCACGTACATATAACATACATAGATATACCGGAAACCTACATAGAGCTGGACATTTTTATCTTCCACATCCTTGCAAGCAGGGACAAATAATTTCCCCATTCTTCTCCCCACTGTGAAGAAATGCAGAGAAGTCTCTGCCTATGTCACATATGCTTATTGGCAGCTGAACAGTACAACTGTCAGCTAGTCTTTACAGATGAATAATCCCGGAACGAGGCTTTAAGAAAAGGCACACCTCCCCGCACCCAGATGGTTAAACCTTTTGGCCTTTCCCACATTTTGTTTTTACAATGGGGCAGCGCGTCCTCCAGTGAGGACGTTTGCACTTGGGGGTGAATTGGGTCCGGACTACTTTTTGTAGTTTCGGACTTCAGCCTGCTCCGGAACGACAAGAACTGGTGGTTTGCCATGCTATTGAAAGACTGCTTAAAACGGGTCTTTCAATAGCCCGGTGCACCCAAGTCGGTCGCTGTGCTTCTGTGTAGATCTGCAGGCTCGCACCAGCACGAGGCTGCAGATCTTCCGGGGGTGGGCTTCCAGCTGGTGAGCTTCTCCGGTTGGTGGAGAGCCTCCACCAACTGGAAGCCACCTTTTTGTCCCCGGAGCAGTGTGTAGCGCAGCCATACACTGCTCCGGATCAGTGTGGATCGTCGGAGGGAGCGCGTCAGTCCGGTGAGTAACAGAGTGCTCCGTTTTCTTCCCAAAGTGCGAAAAAACCCTAAGTAACGCAGACATCATGGGAAAGAGACATACAGATTTTTTTTAGAATCCTTCATAATAGGGCAGGTTTCCCCCCCCCCGCCCCACAACTACTCACAGTACTAAGAACTAAGAATTGAAGTCCTCCAGAGATCTGTACTGGTGAGAACTGGTGCTTTTTAAGATGCTCATAAATGTCCCAGAGGCAGAGGTTAGAAAGGTGATGATAAAGGTTGTGAGTGCCACAAGCTGATTTGGAATTGTGAAAATCCAAGTAAACTGCCCCTCAAATGATTGTTCCATACTAGGTGAATGGGTAATATGATGGTAAAGAGGTTTCACAAATGCATGTAAGTGTCAGTAAGTGTAAGTAAACATCAGCACAAAAATATATGAATTCCTAATTTCATAGAAACACTGGACTGCCAATAACCAACCAGGTTCAGAAGACATGCTCTGAGTCATGGAGGATAGTTCAATGAACATGCCAGCCTAATGTGCAGCAGGTGCAAGACATACTAAGCCCATGCTAGGAAGTACTAGTAAAGGGGTTAAAATAGTTCTGTCCGTATTGTAATGCCTTGAAACAAATCTATGGTGCCACAACTCAAAAATATATTGTTGAGGTAGAAAATACACCTAAAAGCAGCAACAACAACCCATATAAAATAGTTAGAGTGATACAGCAAAAATGCTACAATGTATGAGATCTTTCACTTAGGAAAACAAGATTAATATGGGGAGGTGGGAATAGCATTTTATATAACTGTACATGTTGTAAGAAAAGGAGACGGAGACAGGAGACTGTTGCTCTCTAGTAATACCAGAACACTGGCTTATCCAATGCAACCATTTAGTAAAAGATTCAGGAGAGATAAAATAAAGTCTTATTTGTTTTTTGCTTTTTTAAAAAGATGATAGATTGAATTTGCTGCAGCATGTAGTGGTAGATGGACCAGAGGGATTTAATACTCAACTATTTTGTACTTGTATACAAGGATGAATAATTATGGCATTTTTCTCTTCACTGTGAGAGAAGAAAAATGTCATGTACTGGACAACTTGCAATCCGCAAACTCCACTCCGAGGTAGACAATAGTTTTTATGTGCAGGGTTGGAATCCCACCCCACTGACAATAGGATCAGAGATTGCATTGGAAGAGCAAAGAGAAGCTATTTGCAAGGGCAGAGAATGTGGATAGGGGATTGGCAAAAACACAGAAAAGACATCAGTCGCGTAGGAACGTGGTGGCAGGGAAGCTATTCACACCAGACGGCAATGTTTTTAGGGCATCCTGGCCCATAGCCACACCCCAGCACCTCCTGGCCATGCCCCGGTGTGCAGTGGCCACACCCCTCATGCTGTAGTCCCCCCTCCCACCCCCCCTCCACACAATCAAGCTCCACTGCTGAAAGACATCAGGTAGCAGCTCACATTGGTGTGAGACAGTTTGGGACAAATTGCCAGACTGAAGTAGTTCACTGTATTGCAGATTGGCATGTGGATGACGGAAACTCTTTTTCTTCTGTGTTTCCTGATAAATCACATTTTCTGAACATGGTAAGTATTTTTAGTGGACTCATTAGCAACAATGCAGCTCATAAGGAATTATTTGGGAATACTTTTTTACCATTCTGTATGTAAAGAGAACCTCAACTGAGCTTTCTCTTCCTACCACATTTTCCCCTTCTTGGGGCAGAATGCATAGTAATGTATCTGAATTTTTCACATCCATCACCTCGTGTCAATCCTATACACTCTTTGTCTTCTTGTTTTCATGAACATATGGCCAAAGCAGTAAGTTTGCTTGCTGTTAGGATAATTTATACCAGCACCTGGTAGGAATCAAGCCTGCAACAGCTTGCTAATCTTTTGCTGCAACAGCAAGTGATAGATAGTACTGAGAGACATAATGAGGAATGAAGGGAATAAGGCAATAATTCCCAAATGGTGTGCACACTTATCTTCTCTGAGAGGGGTCTTAAAAATTAAGCCAACACATCAAAGGTATCAACCATTCTAGATCTTTTGGAGTGGTGAAGCTTCAAACAACACTGGTTTCCCCTTCTCTTTACCAGGATCCAAGCAGTAACATCCTGTGGAAGAGATGGTAATGCACAGGGATTTCTTGATGAAGGTACAGCTCACAGCCATAGAGGAATCCCCATTGCCATTGTCTAAGAACATTGTTTAGAACTGCATCTCTAAGTCTTGAGAGGCAGATGTAAGGGAAGAGCAAGTTACCAAGATGCAGTGGTAACTAGTGTGGGACCAGGACATAGAATAATGTTTCCAAAATTTCTCCTCATATAGTATATTATCTCTTGAACACATTTTTTGAAGAGTTCCTCTCTCATCTCCATCTGGAAGGAACAAAATATGTAGCCCGTTTGGAATACAATGAATCTTGCCTTTACTTTGAATCAGCTTCATGAAATCTTCACTTGGGAAAATGTGTGAGAACATCATGGTGCTATGATGTCACTTATATGAATCATAATTGGATGGAACCTCATAGTAACACATCTTCACTGGAATCATGATTGGATGGGATCTCATTGTAAGGAAGTATCTATATTTCTCTCAATACATGGTAGCACATAGACAGTAACACTGGATTACCATGAATTGGATAATTGTATTGCTGGTGGCTAAGGACAATGAGTCACATTCCACTTCCTTAGATAGTACAAGTAGCCCCTACTTATTTAATAGTTGCTTGATAGGGTGTGAAAAAAGTGATCTTTCCCAGATAATATTTTCTCCTGCACTAATTTCCTCTTTTGATTAAAAAATCAAAATCTCTTGACGCAGCAGTTCCCAGAATTCATTAAGCATTGATGATTGCTAAAATGTATTCTTACTTAGCATTTAATAAATATGCGTGTGTGTTGATTTACTGTTTGAATTCTCTTCTATGAGCTTATTTTTCTAGCTTAATTTTATCTTTTTTTTTAAAAAAAAAGGACTGAAATTGTTGAAATATTTCTTGTCCAGCTCTGATGTTTGCTAAAAGGTAGTAGAAATGTTTAATAACAATAACAATAAGAATAGAACAAAACTTTTCATCAGCTTTGAAGATATTATTCTGCAGAAGACTACTTATAAAAATGAAAATAAATAAATAGAAGAATTAATAGAGAAGTATTAAGTTATCACCCAAAGAATTTACAACTTTACAGTAGTTTGTTGCATCCCTGAAAGTCTTTGTACTGAAAATCTTGTGTCTAATTTAAAAATAACATTGTCAATCAATTAAATATGAAAATGGATGTCTCTTAATCTTCAAGTAGTGGCTACATCTATGCATTTCTATCACTAAAGACTCTATTAAAAATATATTACAATTTATATTACGGAAGACTGATGCAAATTTGTGCTGTATCAATAGAACGATAGTGTTCTGACTGAGGATAGTGTTAGTGACACTCTATTCTGCGATGGTCAGGCCTCACCTGGAATACTATGCTCAGTTCTGAGCTCCTCAGTTCAAGAAGGATATTGACAAGCTAGAATGTGCATAAAGAAAGGTGACCAAGATGATCAAAGTTCTGAAAACAAGCCTTATAAGGAATGACTTGGTGAGCTGGGTGTGTTTGCCTTGGAGAATAGAAAGCATGGAGGTGACATGATAGCAATCTTCAACTATGAAAAGGGAGGAAGGAGCCAGATTGTTTTCTGTTGTTCTAGAATCTGGAAAATGAACCAACAGATTCAAATTGCAAGAAAAGAGCATCCACTCAAACATTAGGAACAACTTTTTTTTTTTGTAAGAACTGTTCATCAGTGGATTACATTGCCTCAGAGCATGATGGACTTTCTGTATTTGGTGATCTTAAAACAGATGTTGGATGGGCACCATTCAAGTGTGTTATATCACAAGTCAGTCAAGTTATTTTGGCACCTGAAGAAGAAAATCCCACAAGCATTTCTCCTCACTGTCAGTAAATGTCACACTGAATTAAATCACTAACAATTTGCTGCCATTTCATGACAGCCAAAATCTGCTTCACTTTGGTAATGGGAGGACAACTACCGGGGTTTTCATAACAGAGTTAATTTTCAAATAAGTACCTGTGTCAGTCTGTTGCAGGAAAAAAGAAAGGGAGGAGGGGGAAGGGGAGAGGAAGAAAAAAATGAAATCCAGCAGCACTTTTAAAACTAATGGATGTTTATTTTAGCATGAGTTTTTGTGGATAGAAATCTGCTTCTTCTTCATTGGGCATCAGCAATACCAGGGGGTGATACTTGTGGAAGATCTCTCAAAAAAGACAGCAGCTAGCTAGCATTGTGAAGAAGGAGACATGGTAAGTACCTTTTGAATGTCTCTTACCATAAAAACTCTATGATGAGACAATTCAAAATGAAACAGGAGATAGTGCCAAAAGTCGACACTCTCATGTTGGAAAACACTCCACAAGTTACTGCAGTACAGCGGAAGACAACTATGAGTAACTCTGAAGCTAATGATACAAATGGAATCAAGCCAAAAGGATGTTCAGCTGTTGATGTACCCAGAGGTGAAAGAAAAGTCTGAAACTGCACAACACATATTATAGAAACATGAAATGTGAGAAGCACCAATCAAGGGAAGGTAGAGACAGTAAAATAAGAAATGCAACATATAAACATTGCAATACTTGGAATGAACAAGCTCAAGTGGACAGGAATGGGGCATTTTGAGTCAGATAATTACACAGTGTTTTACTTAGGAAATTAAAATCTAAGAAGAAATGAGGTGGCATTAATAGTGAGGAGCAACGCAGTAAAATCAGTCCAAGGACAATGCAAAATCTTACCAAATAATATCAATAAGATTTCAGGGAAAACCTGTCAATATGACAATAATCCAAGTTTATGCTCCAGCTACTGAAGCAGAAGAAGAAATTGAAAGATTCTATGCTGGAGTCAGGAAGAAACTGACGACACATCAACATTTAATTTGCTCCTAATCATTGTTGATTTGAATGAAAAGGTGGAAAACAGCTGTCTTACACATACAACACATCTGGCTGCCTGGAAATAGTTCTTTTTTAAAACAACAACAACAGCAGAAACTTAATTCTCACAGAAAACTCAATGGCTTGGTATCCCATATTGCAATTACTGATTTGTAACCTAGAGTTACAGATCCATAACTATTTTGTATTTAGTAATACCACATATTCATGACTGTGGTGCTAAATGCTCTCAAGCCTTCCTGAGCAACTGGCAGCTGCATCAAGTGATGGAGATCTTTAAGGAGCAAAGGAGGATGACATTTCCAGCTTCCTTTCCCCAGTGAGTGAGGCTGTGACAATCAGAAGCACCATCTCAATCCCTTGCCACAGCCTTGTTCACATGGAAAGAGTGCCCTGATCAGCAGCTGAACAGACCTTCATCACTCAGTGAAGCTGCAGGCTATTAAGGTTAAGGTAGATTTAGCCAAGTGGGCTGGACCACAAGACATTAGTTTAGGCATTTTCAACTAAGACCATTTCCTCACTGGACTGCAGGCCCCTCCTGAAACTGAAAACCCCAGGATTCCATAGGATGTTGAAAGTGGAATCATTGCGCTAAAACAGTCCAGTGTGGAAATGGCCTAAGTGATGTAGGATATAATCAAGCATTTTGTTTTCTGCAAACTTAATTCTGACACACAGAAATGTG